>MJUT01041061.1:152608-188423 GCA_002080005.1 Gigantidas platifrons | reverse complement strand
CTTTTCGTCTTATATTTCAAAAACTATAAGAGATGGATGTTAAGTTTAAACTGCAAACATGTTCAGTATGTCAAGATCTATCGATCAAGATGGTCCCCACAGCCGAACTTAGCTTAACATAGGACCCTATGGGAAATTCACAATAAAATCTTCTTGTCTGGAATCAGTTGCTCAATTGGAACCAAACTTTGATAAAATATTCATTGGATGGTCCTCTTCCAAAATTGTGTCTGGTGGTCCCGCCCTCTGACCAAGATGGCTCCACAGCTGAACTTAGTTTAACATAGGACCCTATGGGAAATTCACATAAAAACCATCTTGTCTGGAACCAGTAGCTCAATTAGAACCAAACTTTGATGGAATAGTAATTCGATGATGATGTCCTGCAGTCACACTCTCCCACCAAGATGGTGCACCACAGTGCAGTTGTGTTGTTATTGAAAGCAGCTTTGATCCAGGTGAGCGATTACAGGCTCCTGGGAGCCTCTGGTTAGTTCACCTGGACCAAAAGGCCCATGTGAACTATTGCCATCACTTGGCGTCCGTCGTCTGTAAGCTTTTCACATTTCAAACTTCTTCTCCGAAACCACTGGGTCAATTGGAACCAAACTTAGCAGGAATGTTTTGTCGTTCCAGTCGGATATTCTGCATGGCTGCCAGGGCCAATAATATGCTCTGATTGGCTGAAATTTCAAAGATCTTCTTCTCAGAAACTAATGAACTGACTGAACCAAAACTGTAAATGAAGGATCTTTGGAATGTCCTTTACCAAGTTTCTGTTTTTTATGCCGATAGGAAATGCAAGATGGCCACCACCGCAGGACATAGATTAATATTGAACCCTATGGGAAAATGTTCAAATGCCTTCTTCTCAGAAACTACAAATATGATTAAAGCCAAACTTACATGAATGTTCATTGGATGGTCCTCTACAAACTTTTGGTTTTTTGTTCCGATATGTAATTTCAATGGCGGCTACGGCAGGACTTAGTTTAACATTGGACCCTATGGGGAAAATGTTTCAAAGCGCTTCTTCTCTTAAACCACTTGAACAATTGAAACCAAACTGCCCAGGAATAATCATTTGAAGGTCCTTTAAAAAGATTTTTATGCCGATCCGAAATCCAAGGTGGCTGCCACCATATGTCAATAGTATTAACACAGGACCATATGGGAAAATACAGAAATATGTTCTTCTCTGAAGCTATTGCACTGATTGAACCTAAACTGTGCATCAATCATTGGAAGGTCCTTTACAAACTTTGTGTTTTTTATGTTGATCGGAATTCCAAGATGACTACCACTGCAGGACATAGTTTTTACATAAGACCAATTGGTTCTTTTTATAACCAGATGAATGATACACTCTTGAGAGCCTCTGGTTTCATACCAAATTTCTGTCAATTCATTTTAGTTTTAGCTGACCTGGTGTAAGCTTTTGTTGTCACTTTGTTTCATTTGTCGTTAACTTGAAGCAGTCAGTGATTTCTTCTGGTACTCTGGTTTCCTCCACCAAATAAATGACAGCCAAGATTTAACTGAAATAGTGTTGAAAGTGGCATTAAACACCATAACCCTAACTCTAACTTGTAGAAGATTGTTGCTACCCTAAGAGATATTTGAAGTTACAACTCTCACTGGGAAAATAAATAAAAATACTTTTTCTACAATACTGATTTAATCCTAAGCTGTACATAAATGATCATTTGTAACTAGGTGAGTTTCTAATCATTTTTTATGGTTTAAACTTTTGTTTGGTTAGTTATTTGTGGTTATGTTTTTCTTTTTCTAATGAATTTAATGTTGTTGTTTTTATTTCAGTTCATCAAGAATATTAAAGTGGATAAAAACGTTACTTACAATACACACATCATACCTCATGACAGTATGTATTTTTACTTTTAAAATGTTGTAGCTAACATCGAATTGTCATTGGCATCTAATTTTTGAGTTACTTGAATTAGAATCTTACTGAAGAATTGACAATGTCAACTTGTTGTCTCTGAAATAGGTCTGAAAGTATCTTAATATATTAAGGTGTATTTAAAAGAAGAAATTATCTCATCAGAGTTATTGCCTTGTGAAAATTTATACAAAAATGATATATTACAAACATTTGATTTCTGCTACAAACTGGTTGAACAGTGGTGTAATGATTAGCCACATGTCTATCTGCAGAAAGGGCTGTCATGGTCGTGATCATATTATAGTTAAATTTACAACTACCTATGCAATCAGTGCCTATCCAGTGATTTGGGAAAGGCAGGGGCCATGGGCCGTTTGATACATACAGTTTTGTAATTCTGTGTAGATGCCCCATACAAAAATTAAAAGGCCCATAAAATATTTTAGTTTTTACGAAGACTACACTGAAATGACCCATTGAATGTTGTGATGATGGGGGCGCAATGGCCCATAATCATTTCCTCTTTCCTGATCACTGCCTATCACCACTAAAGTTGTGAGTTCGAATCCCGCTCATGGCGAGGTGACAGATTCAAACTAGAATATACCAACAAAGTATGTTGGAGAGTTATGCCCTTCTAATATCCTTGTTAGTACACTGATCTCTTCATTCTCTGAAACTATATGAACAATAAATTCAGTCAAGTACGGAAAATCACATATTTAGAAAAGAAGCATTGAATTCCAACAAGTTTAATTTTATTGGGTTTATTTTTACCCANNNNGGGGGGGGGGGGGTATACTGTTTTGCTTCTGTCCGTCCGAGATATATTTCGTCACATTTTTCTCAGCAACTATTGATTGCAGAAATCTGATATTTGGTCACCAGCTTCATATAGGTATGCCATATTGTGGGAAGCGATTTTGGACCAGTCAGATTTCTACTTCCTGTTTGCTGACTTAGTTGGGTTTTTTTCTTTTATAGTTTCCCGATATGGTAGATAACTTGAGTAAATTATACCAGATGATGGACTCTAGGACTTCTATGTTTAGTAAATTGTCAAGGTTACAAGGGAAACTAGACCTAGTATTGTCACAGATAACAGCACAGGACCAGCCAGAAGTAGAAGGTGCATCATTGGAACAACCATTACTCATGTATCAAGAAGGTTAGTCAATAATTGACTCTTATTATGGAGGCTATTCTAGTTACAAACCTGTAGTATGGGCTGTTGATCACAGTAAATATTACTGATCTCCAGTGGATTTTAACAGAAATACATCCTGCTGTCCGAGGCCAGTGACCTCTTGCTACTATCTTCAGACTCTTGCATTAGGTATTAGCTGGGCCAGTGGACCTTCCGATTTTCATTTGCAGTGTCATCTTTTGATATATTTATTACACTCTTTTAACATCTATTACATTAAAACATGGAGAGGGGGTGGGTATTTGTTTCATAGTGAAATTGCTATGCAGTGGGCAGTGAATCTAGTGCCTAGTGATCAAAATCAGTGAAACCACCCTGTAAAACATTTTAGATGTTTCATATATCTAATGATGTCTTTTCTTTTTGTTGTTCTAGAATCATCGGATGAAGATTTTGGTTTAGATGATTTTGCACCAACACAGTCAGATACAGAGGTAGGTTTTTCAATAGACAACATGTTCAGTCAGTAAATATTGATTCGTCAAAGGATAGTTAGAGATACATATGTATGTGACTCCCTCACTAGTGAAGTGGGGGTGGCATATAGTATCCAGGACTTTGACCATCTGCACCTTCAAGACTTTACTCCACTGAAACCAATTATTGAAATTCAATGAAACTTGAGAGATTTTTTTCTGTAGCTGATGCTATTCTGCCCTCATATTTTATTTTGTTTATCCAGTTGATTTATTCTATTTTAGATAATGGACTTTACTATTTCTGTTATATACTTTGTTGCCGTTGGCATGCATCTGGTCTTTTACAAAATGGGTGTTTCTTGTGTCAATCGGTAATCCAAGATGGACACCATTGCATGACAGTTTTAGCATATAACCTTATCGGAATTTTAAAAATCTACTACATATTTGATTGAACACAAACTACATGAATAATCATTGGATGGTACCTTACAAAATTTAATTTTGTGGTGAATTGATATTCAAGATGAACACCACCACAGGACAAACTTAACATGGAATGTGCCTTAGATGGTCCATTACTTCCTGGTGATTCCTCAACCATGGTTAGGTGGCTGGAAACATGAACATAGGTGTCATCCCGCCCATGCCACCTACAAAATTGGTGGTCAGCTTAGGGATGCTTTATAATGTTATGATTAAATTGTTCTGACAAGAGTTTTGTTTGTTGTTTGATGGTGTTTAATGCCACTTCAACAATATTTCAGTTATACTGTGGTGGCCAGTTCTATTGGTGGAGGAAACCTGAGGATCCGAAGAAAATGGCCGAACTGTTGCAAGTCAGAAAAACTTTATCACATAATGTTGTAAACCTTGCCTTAATCGAGATTCGAAATCACAACATCAATGGTGATAGACACTGATTGCATAGGTAGTTAAATCCAACTACCATACGAGCACGGCTACGACGGCACCTCTGACAAGAGGAAATACAAACTATGAAAGGTGTAAAATGTATTCATAATTTTATTTTCAGGATAATTTAGATTTATTTGATGACAATGCAGAATCATCCAAGATGGTGACTGATGAAGATCACGATGGAGAAGGTTCTACATTAGAAAATGGTGATGAAGAGATGGAATCTGATTAGTGGTAGCTAGAGACTGAAACGGATTAGTGCAATAAAATAAGCTGCCCTGGCTTAAAGACTGCTCCAAGATTTGCAAAGGACAGTTGGGCTGGAATATATGCCCTATTCGATATGTTACTTGAAAGCATAAGATTGGAAAGGTTGAATAATGATTTAAGTAGAGACACATTTTAAAAGTTCTGATCAGTTTTATGTCGAACCTACTAAGAGTTGCATTATTTCAGATGAATTCGGTAATTTTATCAGACAAAATCTTCCAAGTTTTATCTCATTTTTACCCCTACTGCTAGGCGTCGGGAACAAATTAAGTTTTACCCATGTTTGTCTGTACATGTGTATGTCCTGCAGTTGGTTTCTGCTGAATAAGTTATGTTCCCCTTGAATTTATACACACAAGTCAGGGACAATAAAAGGAAGACCTAGTTCGATTATGGACTTCACCTCTTGATTTGCAGAATATGCATGTTTATTTTAGTGGTAGCATTCTTGTCTTATGGAAACATTCTTCCATATGTTAGGTTTGCTTGTGTTTTTTTTTTCTGTCTCAACGATGATGAAAGTTTCTGAAGGTGAGACATATGTATAGGTATTGGTTTTCCGGAGGCGACAATGTCAAATGTTTTTTTATAGCAGTTTCTCCATAGCCATACAATATTTGGTCCACAGGTTGATCATGGTGGGTACATGTCAGCTAGGCATGTGTCATTTGACCTTGACTTCCTTTTCATGGTCTACTGGTCTTGTTAAATTTACATAAGTTTTCATCATTTGGTCAGTGTCTCCAGTACCATGCAATCTAGACTCACAATAATTGGTAGACACGTTGATAAAGAGGATACATGTCAGTCATTTGTGTGTCACCCAACCATGACCTCATTTTCATGGTCTACTGACTTAAATTTAAGTCAAGTTTTCACGATTATGTCAGTTTCTCCCTTGCCATACAAGCAGTAATGGGTTCACCATATCTTGGTCCACATTCTTGATGGAGGATACATGTGCATATTTATGCATGTTTATTTTACTTAATTAGTATGACTGAAAGGAAAACCAAAATGCATTTATTTATGACATAAGACAGCTAAATGTTTGCACATAAATGCATAGTTCCAGTATTCGTGCTAACCCACTTGCCCGAAGCTTGGACAAGTAAAACTGGATTCTGGCAAGTGAAAATTATGAAAGAATTTGTTTGAATAAATAGAAAGATTTTCTAAATTTGGCTTTCTGGCAAGTAGGTGAAAAAAAATAAGACAAAGACTGCTTGTTGGGTTTGTGATGTTATCACATTTTTATAGTGATGTCTGTATTATTTTGCAATATTATCTATTATACATATTATTGTGACGTCACGCTATTGTTCTTTTTAATTTAGTTGTTGAATTATGCCAGCTATTGTAAACAATTCAAAATTAACTCATGAATAACTAAGTTAAGAATGCAGAATCTTGGACATAATACAGTCAAGCCTATATATAAAGGCCACTCAAGGGAATCTAAAAATGTGGCCTTTATGAGCAGTTGCCGTTTATATTTAGGTTAAAATTATGTGCACTATTCATTAATGATAAAAATTAGACTGTCCTTTATAGACAGTGATATGCTATATAGAGGTGCCCTTTTAGTCATGTTTGACTGTATAATGCTGTCAATTGAATGAAAGAGAAAAAAACAACAATCTCATTTCTTCTTCATGTTCGGTCATTTGACAAGGGTAATGTTCTGTGTGTGACCTAGTCCAAGTTTGTTTTAGTCCTGCTATTGGAACAGTTTGTATTATTACATGTAGATATCATATTTTTGGTTGTAGAACACAGTTGATAACTGAATGTCATTTGTTGACAACATGATTTCAACCCTGCATTATCTTGTATCGCTGAGACAAGAAGTAAATAGATTTTTTTATCACATATTTATTTGGATTTGTTGTCTTGCAAGAATTTAAAAAATGACTATTAATGTACATGTATTGTTATTTATAGATACCTGTCGAAACTGAACCTCGTTGAGACCCGCTTTTGTCTTCTGAAAAGACTGGAGTTCGGGTTATACATGTTTAAATTAACAAATGATTTCCTGCATTGGGACTTCATTTAAATATCAATTCAGTGAAACCTTCGAAGCTGAACCTCGTTGGGACCAGCTTTTGTGTTTTGAATATACAGGGGTTCTGTTTATAAGGTTATAAAGATGTCTTACCTCAGGACTGTTTGGAATAGACAGGGGGTTTATAAGGTTATAAAGATGTCTTACCTCAGGACTGTTTGGAATAGACAGGGGGTTTATAAGGTTATAAATATGTCTTACCTCAGGACTGTGTTTGGAATAGACAGGGGGTTTATAAGGTTATAAAGATGTCTTACCTCAGGACTGTATTTGGAATAGACAGGGGGTTTATAAGGTTATAAAGATTTCTTACCTCAGGACTTTATTTAAACTTCAGTTTATGCAGGATCTTGATTTAGACAGGTTTCTCTGTATTATGTTTTATTCTTTGGACAAATATAATGTTATTGTGTTTATGTTTTGCTTTCTTTAAAGCTTTGTAAATTTGCAGAGTATTATTGAATATAAATGTTATATTGTTGATAAAGTTGATATATGAGGAAGGAAATAAATTTCATAATGTTTTCTGACAAATATCCCTGAAATACAACCAACAAGCTGCAATGTCACTCGTCTATGGACATTGGGTAAAGTTTTAAGAACTTTATAGCTCTCATAAAATTGTTTGCCACTTAAACCATTTTTATCTTCGTGACTAAACCATACCTGCAAAGTAATCTAATTTTGTCCCTCTTTCCCCGTATTTCTACTTAGTTAAGCATTTTAAGTCTTGAATTGTGAGTTTTAATCCTAACTGTGGTGAGGTGTACTTGATACTCTAGTGATCAAGTGTGACAATAATTAACAGAAAATTGCATTAATTAGTTGACATTATTAAGAAAAAAACAGTGTAAAAACTTAATGTAATGTTCATAGACAAGTATTTTACAGCCACACTGTATTAAGAGGTCACCTTTTATCACAGTGTACTGTTCATGAAGAAGTATAGACTACAGCCACACTGTATTAAGAGGTCACCCTTTATCACAGTGTAATGTTTATGAAGAAGTATAGACTACAGCCACACCTGTATTAAGAGGTCACCCTTTATCACAGTGTAATGTTTATGAAGAAGTATAGACTACAGCCACACCTGTATTAAGAGGTCACCCTTTATCACAGTGTAATGTTCATGAACAAGTATAGACTAGTCAAACTTGTATTAAGAGGTCACGTTTGGGAGAAAGAAAACATGGTCTTTTATGACAGATGACCTTTTAAAAGAGGTTTAATTCAAATGCAATTTTCTATGACATGACAAGAAAAATGTGACCTTTTAATAGTAAAATAAGTATACAGAAATATCAAACAAATATTGCCTCCCGACAATGATGGTGTTTATAAAGCAGACGACACCTAGATCTTTTTTACTTTTATTGCTAAGATTTGGTGCTAGAGAAGGATTGTTTATGCTATTATAATTGTTAACAATTGTTCAAGTAATGCAAGAATAATTATTGAGACTAATTTGTTTTTAAGATGTTTTTTCATTCGTATGTATTCATGTAGATGATCTGTTACTGATTTTTTTTTACACTGTCTCTAAATTCTCAAAATTTGAATTTTGATCCTATTAGAAGATTCGGTAGATGGACAAAAAAATGTGTTGATTTTATATTGTTACACTTCGTTTCATTTTAAAAACTGGAACAAACAACCCCCTACATATCATATAAATATGTATCTGGAAAGGTCCTTGATAATCGTAGCATGTGTGTAGAAAGAAATAACTTACAGGAAGTTAAATACATAGAATGTACATCTGGTACAGTGTATTAATATTAGTACTACTGATGTTTAAAGCCAGGAGCAGTGCATACTTAATTTTTAATCTTGAGTGAAATTTTAATGACTTGGTACACTATAACTAATGGTGTGGTGTATGTATTCTGTTGAATGGTTGTAAGAAAAAATACCCAGTATTCAATACACAAGGATGTATGTGTTTTTATTCAATGAAATGAGAGAGAAAAAAATAACAAAACCCTGGAAACATTGTGATGTCTGAATGTAATGTAAATTACACAGAACTGTATAACAGTCGACATAGAAATTGATGTATTGTTTTACGGTCACTGATAGACAACACAGATTGTTTTACTGTCACTGATCGAATTTGTTATTGTTATGTATATATTACAACTAATGTTAATTGATGGCATTGATCATATAAGATTATATTATGATGAAAATAAAATAAAATTTTATAGAAATTTGTGTTTCCTATATTAAATATTTTATTGGGATTTCATTGATTGATTGTTCTGTTCTTAACGCCAACTTTAGCAGTATTTCAGCTATAACAGCATGAACAAGTTAATCTACTCAACTATTGGTATTTCATTGATTGATTGTTTGGTGTTTAACTCCAACTTTAGACATGTTTATCAGCTCTTATACAAAGATTCCCCATCTCATCATGTTCAAGCAATAATAGTTTTCAAATTGATATCTTTGGAGCACTTTGCAAACCAGATAAGCGATACATGCTCCCTATGGTATCTGCTTGGTTAATCTCGTGACTAAATCGTTGTCAATAATATATGAAAATGGCAATCATGAACAGATATGGGATTTGTAGGGTTTTTCATTAGAAATGAGGATAAAACAAACCAGTTGAGAAATAGTAAACTCGTAGATAGGAAATATTTAGATGTTATTCCAAGAAAGCCACCATTTTTGTCTACATGATCGAGAGTCCTCGTTCCTTGTTCTCACTTTTTTTGTCAGTATGTGCAGATACTGTCATAATCATTCAGCATGTACAGATTGTCATAATCACTGTCAGTATGTACAGATACTGTCAATCACTCAGTATGTACAGATACTGTCAATCACTCAATATGTACAGATACTGTCATAATCACTCAGTATGTACAGATACTGTCAATCACTCAGTATGTACAGATACTGTCAATCACTCGATATGTACAGATACTGTCATAATCACTATCAGTATGTACAGATACTGTCATATTCACTGTCAGTATGTACATATACTGTCATAATCAGTCGGTATGTACAGATAGTACTATCATAATCATTCAGTATGTACAGATCCTGTCATAAATCACTGTCAGTATGTGTACAGATCCTGTGATAATCACTGTCAGTATGTACAGATAAATGTCATAATCACTGTTAGTATGTACAGATTCTGTCATAATCACTCTGTATATACAGATACTGTCATAATCACTGGCAGTATGTACAGATACTGTCGTAATCACTCAGTATATACAGATACTGTCATAATCACTCGGGATATAGACAATAACAGTGCATTGACTTGACATAAAATCGATATATGGATGAGGCTTAGAATCGGTAATAAGTATATCGAATTTTATGTCAAGTCAATGCACTGTTATTGTCTTTATACTGCAATCATTAATGACATTAATGGATATTGCTACCAATATTCAAATTATTTAGAAAGTTGGTTACCCCCAAGAGGCCCCAACTGATTTCTAAATGTTATAAACGGTCAGTGACCTTTTATCACTTGTAAATATACTGTCAATGCATTTTGACTGCTCAAATAGAACGATTGCAGTATAAATACAGATACTGTCATAATCACTATCAGTATGTACAGATACTGTCATAGTCACTCAGTATATACAGATCCTGTCATAATCACTCAGTATATACAGATACTGTCATAATCACTGGCAGTATGTACAGATACTGTCGTAATCACTGTCAGTATATACAGATACTGTCGTAATCACTCAGTATATAGACAATAACAGTGCATTGACTTGACATAAAATCGATATATGGATGAGGCTTAGAATCGGTAATACGTATATCGAATTTTATGTCAAGTCAATGCACTGTTATTGTCTTTATACTGTAATCATTAGTGACATTAATGGATATTGCTACCAATATTCAAATTATTTAGAAAGTTGGTTACCCCCAAGAGACCCCAACTGATTTCTAAATGTTATAAACGGTCAGTGACCGTTTATCACTTGTAAATATACTGTCAACGCATTTTAACTGCTCAAATAGAACGATTGCAGTATAAATACAGATACTGTCATAATCACTGTCAGTATGTACAAATTCTGTCATAATGACTGTCAGTATGTACAGATCCTGACATAATCACTGTCAGTATGTACAGATACTGTCATAATCACTCAGTATGTACATGTACTGTCATAATCACTCGGTATGTAGATACTGTCAATCACTCGGTATATACAGATCCTGTCATAATCACTGTCAGTATATACAGATACTGTCATAATCAATGTTAGTATATACAGATACTGTCATAATCACTCAGTATATACAGATACTGTCATCTCTGAGATCGCATCAGTGGTGTAATGGTTAGTGTTTGCCTTGAGTTGGTTCGATTGCTGATCGGGTCAAACCAATGACTAAAAGTGGTAGTTCTCGTCTCTCCTCTCGGTGCAGCATTAAGGGGCGAGAACGAACAGACTGCTCCGATTCGGGATAATGTGTGCGAGTGAGGGTAGACGTCTAACTGTACTGTTGCTCCTTCGAGCTAGGACTGAAAATCCAACTCGCCGTGTTTGTCTGATGTACAAACTACTAGTATTTGTATATGTACTAACAATGATTGCAGATTTGCAGTGAGTGTGACATTATTGTTTAACATATAAACCTGATCATTTTTCAACTACTAGTATCATGATGCGTATGATTTCTTTGTATGTCATTAGGCAATGCGAATTTGCTTTTCAGTTCTTTGTCTTTGAATGTCTGAAAGGCAAAATATGGTGATTGAGCAAGTTTTAGATTTAAAAAAGGAGAGGGAGTAAAATTATGATACAGGATTCACACTGTCAAAAGAAATTTTCTCATGCTTGAAATATCGTATTTGTATAATTACAGTATTTTAAATGAACCGCCAATTGTGTTTCTTATTTAAATTTTTGTAAGCAAAACACAAGGAGTGCAATCAAGGTACTATTTTTAAAACTAGATACAGAGGAATTATTTTTATCCTAAAATTGGAGCAGGGAACTCAAACTAACAAATTAATGCGGTATCATCTAATAATCTGTTACATCTAGATGAATAAGTATGTCGGAAGGTGGCGAGACCTCATTAAACAATTGTATATTGAATGACGAACACATGATCGGTCGTCATTGCTTTGATCGTATGGGTTCATTCAACCTATGCCAACATTTTGACAAATTAGTATAAAAAGGTTTAGAAATAAATTTGGCATAGTTAAATAGGTTAATTGTTAAATATTGTTTAATCGGCGTTTTACATTTCCGCAAATTGGCAGTACTTTTCCGGGAAAAAAATATTACGTTTCCATAAAAAAAATATTACGTTTCCGAAAATAAAAACATTACGTTTCCGCAAATTATTGCCTCTTCCGTCAGCCAGATAATTAAAGTATTATACAATTACGGTCCTCGGAAGAGGTGAATAGCCAAAATTGTCAACCCCACTAGGGTTATTTCCACGAGGGCTTTCCTATGCCACAGAAGACAATGCGTCGTAGTCAAGGGAACAAAATCAAAATGGTCCACAGTAGAATCAGGTGTTCCACAAGGCACTGTCCTTGGTCCAGTGCTGTTTAGTCTCCACATAAATGACATTCTAGACGATATAGATTCTGAGATACGCTTATTTCATTTTGGCGAGTACTTGTTTCAATCCACTCGCCATTTTGGCGAGTGTTTGAAAAAAATGGTTTCCCACACTGTAGACTCGGAGCTTGGGCACGGAAATGGGGCATGAGATTCCAACCAGTAAAGTGCAACATGAAGTTAACACGAAAAATTGATTATAAATTAGAAGGCACATCATTGAAATTTCTAGACACCATAAAATATTTAGGAGTGCATACATCATCAGATCTGAGATGGGAAAAACATGTATCAGAAGTAACAAGCAAAGCCAATAGAGTACTAGGGATGTTGAAAAGAAATCTACATTTTTGCAAGAAAGAAGCCAAAGAAACCGCATATTTGAGTTTAATTAGACCAATACTCGAGTATGCCGGAACAGTATGGGACCCTAACTGTAAATATCTAGAAGACGAACTTGAAAAAGTGCAAAAACGAGCTGCACGCTTTACAGTAAACAACTACACATATGAAGAGGGATCTATGACACAAATAATGGAAGAGCTTAAATGGAAATCACTTAAAGAACGTAGAAAAGAAACTAATTTTATTTCACAAAGGATTAAATGGACTTGCAAACATTCCAACATCCGATGTCATTCCAAACACCAGAAAAAATAGAAACAAACATGAAAAGCAGTTTTATATACCATTTGCCCGAACAGATACCTTCAAACACAGTTTTATACCGCAAACCATCCGGGATTGGAATAAATTAGATCCAGCAATACTACAAAGAACAACAGAATCAGTAGATGAATGCAGCATATTCTCAGAAACTATCAGATCCACACGTATAGACTAAAGCCTCTTGACTCATGGGCGGTGCAAAAATGTCTTTTTTGATGTAGCACCTGACAAGATGAAGATGAAGATGAAGAGATATTCACCGATTCAGAGGGTCGTAACTGTTTTATTATACCGAACAAACAGTTGAAATATACTGTTTAATAATTATTCCATGTTTTTACACCGTTGAATAATAATGTTATTCAATGGACGTGTGTAATTCTTGAGGTTATTCACCGTTGGCGGCGATTAGAAGCAAAAATATCCAGATTATTTTATGTCATGTGATTATCTTTTAACCAATAGCATTGATTCTTTATTATGTGAGGTATAATAATACCTGTTGTCCATGATCACCAACGAGGAGAAATTCAACACTCCTTACAAAATCGACTGTGAAAAGTTCACCATTCGTATGTTTCGTGTATAGTTTTACAACAATGTCCATTTTCTTTTTTTCATTCTTTGGCCCAGGTGCTTTAATGGATAATGTTCTCATTTTGATATAGGATGTTGTTTATAGTTCTTGTACTCGACACTTAGACCAAGAGATTGAATTTTTCGCCACCAACTTTGTCCTAAATGAAACATGCAACAACTGATTGTTGCATTCGGAAACTTGTTAGTAACAGCACTATGCATTGCATATTCAAAATCAATATGGACAACTTCAGGCTGGAAAGTAAAATTTCTCGTAGTATTTGAAGTTTTAAAAATTTGCGGAAACGTAATGCGCCCTGTTTAATTAGTGTACAATCGGGAGAGATATCAATGTACTCCAAGTCTACAATTAACTTTTAATGTAGAAGTTGTCCTGTTTTGTTTTTTTTTGTCATAATTTATGAAAATAACCAAAGACAATCAGTATATTATAAGTAATATACACAGTCACATTACAAAAGGAAAAAAAATAGTTTATTGGATTCTGACATAACAATGTTCGATTTTGATATCACTCTAAAGTGGGAAGCTGTATCTGCAAAATTCTCAGGTGTGACAAGGTTGTTACTTAGCCTGTTCTCCAGGTTCACAACTTCACAAGTCTGTTGTTGACGAAGGTTGTTACTTAGCCTGTTCTCCAGGTTCACAAGTCTGTTGTCGACCTCAACATACTAGTATTTCCTTACAGGAGGAAAACGTTTACCGCCAGCTGTGTATTGGATCGGTCGAATTTCTGTAGAAGCCCGTTGTTCTATCAGTAATAAGGAATCTCTGCTTTGCTGTTATGAGAGTTCACTGTCCCCCGAAGATGATGACTAAATGGGTAGCTAGTAAGAATGGTATTAGTTTGGCATTTTCATTGTAGAAGCTACCCCTGGAGAACTCAAGTGTTGGTAGTAGTTCTACAAATTTGTGTGTATCTTCATTCCACTCTGGATTAGGACATTTGTTTACCTCTTGGTCGTTGGGATTGGTGTAGTACCCTCCCTACAACGATTCTTTTTTGGATTGAAGAACATTATCTATTTGTGTTGAATTTGACTTTGAGACATGCAACAGCATAACCTTAACTCCCCGACAAACATCTGGCAAAACTGAACTCAAACAGAGACAAAAACAAACAATAATCAATCCAAACAAACACAGAAAACTAAAGATTGATTGATTTTTGGTGTTTTAACGCCACTTTCAGCAATATTGCAGCTATATCATGGCGACCAGTTTTAGTGGTGGAAGAAAGAAGCCGGAGTACCCGGAGAGAACCACCGACCATGGGCAAGCAACTGGTAAACTTTATCATTTGCGTTGCGAGTCGAGTGTACCTTTTTGTAATTTACAAATCGGGCGCGAACCCACGCCCTTTTGGTGATAGGCTTGTATGAGTTGTTAGGTAATCCAACTACCTAGCTCATTGAGCCACCTGAGCCCTACAAAAACTAAAGATGTACAACATGGACCCTATCAAAAACATAGGGTTTGGCATATGTCAGCTTTGTTTCCAAAATTAAAAGAAAAAAGTATTAAAATTTTGTTTATTTTTAGAATCCTTTGTGAGTTCTTTTGAACAAAATTTAAGAGATTGGACCTCATAAATATGACATACATGTATTTCACACTTAAATATCTTCTCTACATGCCACTTTTGCAATTATTCTTTTTTTTTCTTGATATACAAACCTTTGCATCAATATAAAGATTATTTGGAAGTTTTACAGGGTTCACATATATTTTACAGCCACAGAGTGAAAACCCAAACAAAGTAAAAGTGGTAGGATAATAACTCATTGTGTTTATATTATTTTTTCCACGATTTTTTAATAAAAATGGATTATTTAGATCCAAGAAAATCATAGATACAATTTATGGCGATTATACTAACACAAACCATTGAATAATTCTGAATAAGTCTATGTTGTTTCACATATTCTACTTATTGGCACTTTTATATGGCTCTGGGGAGTTCATGACATAGTGGTGCCAACATGTTGAATATTTTAAACATTTGATGTGTTCCACGTCCTACGATTCACTTATAGATTAAAATATTGCTGATAAAGTATTTAACGGACTGGGAAGATCGTATTTATTGTCATTGTTCGCGCTTGAAGTGGAAATAGGACCATTATTTATTAATAAATCAGTCTGTTAACCACACTCAAACCTCCAATAGGAGAAATTAACTAATCTATCGAATTTCTTAAAATTCTCATATTAAATCAAGAAAATCGCTTAATCCTGTGTGTGTATGTTTTTCACCTGTAAAAACTCCTTACTAATTAATTATGGATTACCAAGAATGTATATACTTCGGATTACCTAGTGTTATTATGTCATATTTCATAATTACTTTTATAATTTCATTTATTACTATATACAAACCGTGTCCAATCAATATTGACCTCATATTATTATTCTTTGTTAATTATATACATGTATACGATAGGGTGTATATATCAGACATACGTATATAATATACACATTACGTTTGATCGTTTGATTATTTAAAAGTCGCTGACAATCTGATTGAAAGTCTGGTATAGGAAACTTATATTTATCATAAATGAACAAAAATGAAATCTCATCATTGAACGGAAGCAAAGAGGAGACACCTGAATTGGACAATCATGAAAAATTACAAAGAAAAAAGGAAGAAAAAATTAAGATTAGGACAAAAGACCTGAAAAGATGTTCTGCTAAAGTTCGGTCTATACCAGTAAAACAACAAGAAAGTGGAACTTCTAATTCTAATTCGGATGTCAAAAGTGGAAAAGAAGACAAAAAAGTACCTTTAAAATATTGTGTTTTCATCTCTAACCATCCTTTTATTACATTCGGTAAGTGATCGATACAGAATTTCATACAATAAGGGGGGTATGGTGCTTAACGCCACTGTCGACGATATTTCGGTTGTATCGTGGGGGTACAATAAGTAAGTCATGAAAAAACATATATCATGAAAAGCAACAGATAATTCTATAGCGAACATGTACTTTCCATTTGTTTGGTCTTGTACTAGTATGGAATGTTATCTACTCTATATATACATAGTATCTCGCCATGATATAGCTGAAATGTTGCTGTAAGTGGCGTTAAAGTTAAACACACCCAAAAAAATCATCATTATATATCTATAAGTGTAACATAAATACGCATTTTTCCTTTGATGTTTTTATGCAGTAATCCACTTAAAGATAGTGAACTTTTTCAATCCATGGTCTAACATGAAGATCTTGATGTTATTCCATGATTATGACATCACATGAGAATAATAGTGAAGTTTCTATGGAAGTGGGAGGAGCTTAAGTCATGGTTTAATATAAAGATCTACATATTATTCCATGGTTAACGCGGACGTCGAAGAGAACACCCTTTTGTCAATCGTGTAATTTTATGTTACAAACCATATTAGACCATGGATCTTACTCGTGAACTTATTTAAGCCAACTCATCCTTCGGATTCGTTGGTTTAAATAAGTTAATTCGTAAGATCCATGGTATATATAATACTTATCACTGCAGTATCTGAGACTAACATAATTTTCAATGTTTTAAATGCATGACATAAGAAAATATTAAAATAACAATAGTTCTATTAACATGTAAATATTACACGAAAGACATACATGTATATGGACAGTCAAGACAAAGAGCTAAACCTGATGACACACTGTATCGGAATAGTGGTCAAATATTTAGTTCATGCGTTCCAAAAACGACGTTAACAGTTTAGTTTCAAGGTTTTTACATTTATTAAAGGATTTATTTAATGTATGATTTTCATGAACAGTAATTAATAAACTATCTGCTTGAATGCACATGTTTAATTTAAATTTCCTCAATAATAACACTTGATTCATATACTGTGCATACATCGTGATAGTTAAAATTTACTTTTTGAAAGTGACAAATACAATGGGTCGGATGTAATTATTGTGAATATTATATTATGTAATGATGTTTTACACATTTCACTATAATAAACAATTTACTTTACTTATATTAAGGATTTGTATATGAAATACTTGCTTATTTCAATTATTAATTAGAAATTTTAATGTTCCCTGTTGTAGAACTGAAAGTTACAAAAATAGTTTCTTCCCTCAGGTCCTTGATATGTGGAACTCACTTGATGACAACATCCAGAATATCCTTAGTCCCTCTGCTTTTAAAATGAAAATGAATGATAATAGACACAGACCTCCCTCATACTTTACTATTGGTGAACGTAAAAATAATATTAACTATTGCCTGCTTCGAAATGAAGTCAGTAATCTTCAGCATCATCTTCTTCTCGGCCACTTATCTGACAGCTCGCAGTGTGAATGTGGGGATACCACTGAGGATAATTTTCACTATTTTTATATGTGTCCTTTATTTATTAGGCAGAGATTTTAACTTTTTAAAACTTTAAGACAATTTAATGAAATTTTGAGTGTTGAAATGACTTAATGGTTCTTCTGAGCTATCTATTGATGAAAATACTGAAATAGTTTTAACAGTCCATGATTTCTTAAGTAGCACAAGGAGATTTGTTTGATTTGAAATAATCTGATGCGTCATTTACTGTCGTTGTTTTACTTTTTGGCTGACATGTTTATGAGCTCCAATATAATTATATTTTTTTTTCCTTCTGTTTTCTTTCTGTTTCTTAATTTAATTTCATATATTTGATTATTTAAAGTAAATTTATACCTAATGCTGGACTGTACTAAGAAAAACTTTTTGAAAATAACTTATTATAAAATTTTACATATATGTTTATTCCCTGCCATGTAAATATTCTTTTTTCTATGTTAAATCTCCTAATTTCATTTTTGTTAATTATATGAATAATTTAATAATGTAATTAATTAATTTATTGGAATTAATTTTAAAGAAAAGTGTCTTCATATGAATCACTGCCTAATTATATAACCATGGCAGGCAATGTCTATTTAATTCATATCTATTTATATATTTATGTCCATCTTGTATTTGGGAGAGGACTAATTATAGGCTATATGCCTGTCGTCCAATCCTTTTGTAAATTATTTACAATCAAATATTTGAATTGAAATTTCAATTATTATAATATGTAAAAAGTAACAAATATATAAGAACGAACGTCCAAACTAGACTTGGTCTAATTAAGGAATAGCGATTCTTTCAAGCATAACATGTGCGAAATTCTGTTAGTATTTTGGTTATATATATATATATTTTAAATAATAATGATACTTTTATTCTAAAAGCAATACAACTTATAATAGACATTTCAATACATTCTACATATAAATCATGCATTCATATTATGCACAATAATCCCAAATGCAGAACCATTCAGAAGAAAAGTCGCCCGTAGCCATTAGCTGTTGGCAATCCCAGTTATATAAATAATAATTAAATTAACCTTACCAAGGGATTATAAAATCTGCTCACATTTAATTAAATATTAATTAAACCAAGGATTTGTACAGTAGTTTTACTATACAAATCCTTGATTAAACTTATATACTTAAACTGACAAATGATTCAAATGCGTTTTAAACTTTAATATTTGAAAGAAAAAAACAACAACAACATTTTTTTGTCATAAAAGTCCACGAAAATTGCTATTATTACAATTTAATAATACATACAAGATACAAAGCTTGTACGGAAACGTATAATTTATGTCTTTTTGAATCAGTATACATTGCATTTATAAATAATTACATTCCTTTTTCATGTAAGAACGCATTCAAGATTTAAATTCAGTCTATCCATCAAGCTATGCCAATTCATCATTATTAATATTATAAATGATAACAGCTTAAATATAAAGCCATTTGGCTATTCCAAATTATATCATACCTATTAACAAGGTAAGAAAAAAGAAAAAAACAAAATTTGGGGGGGGGGGGGTTATGATTCTGCCATTACTATACATGTGTTTATGCTTGGTAATTAAGATGAATTGCATGTATACATGATGGGTAGATTGCTCTATGTCTTATGTAAATTGTTTTCTAATTGTTCCATCTTGTTGGAGAGGATTTGTATAGGCATAGCCTGTTGTCCAATCCTATTGATTTATCAATAAAATATTTGAAATGAAATGAAATGAAAGATTTAAATTCAGATTAAATTGTATAAAATAATCTATCACTATTTATTAACTTTGAAATAATGAAAACGTTTTGAACTGAAATGAAACAAAGAAGATTTTAAAATTCTATGTTTATTCTATCTACTTCGATCAATTCCCCAACAAAATAATTAAAATATTAGTATATTAAATCCATTTGAAACTCAGAATTATAAGTCGACTGTGACCATATATGTGTGTGAGACCAATTTTATCCAAGTCTTGTGTACCCAACTGGGGCCGCCGTGATCATATGGTAGTTGGATTTACAACTACCTATGCAATCAGTGCCTCTGTATTGTCTATTTTATATTGCCCGTTCGGTGTCTTCTAGTGTTTATTAAGTTTTATCAGGTGGAAAACCTCTAATATTACTTAAGTCATACATTCTCATTTGTCACACCTCGCCATGGGGTCGAGATCTATATAGTTAACCTCGTTTTACGAGACATTCACAAACATCAATACAAATAATTTACCATAAAATACATTTCATTTAATTTCAATGAAATATACCTTCCATTGTAACTACTGACATGCTTTCATGGAGTTTTTATGCACACTTCGAATTCCCTTTTGAATAAAATGGTACATTGTGCCTTTAAAAGTACACTCATCATCCGTTATGGGCTGTTTAAAAAAAAATGACCCCAAAGTGTGACATAGGTGACCAAAATTAAATTAATTGGAAATTGATGTCCTATTGGATTTTAAGGACCCACATAAGTCCAAGTTTACTAATTTATCATCAGTTTGTGAAAGAAATTAAGAAAAAAAAAATTTGCAACATTTTATTAATGGCTTTTGATATATATTTTTGTAAAACTAACAATATTTCTCAACAAGATTACAACAGAAGTAATTCTAACAATTATTGTACATTATTAATTTATTGATACAACGAAGTTCAAAAATTAATCAATCAATCAAAAATTAATTTTCGATAATTTTGAACCAATATTTTTAATTTAGAGATAAAATTTAATGTATTTTCACCATTTTTTAAAGTAATTTTTTGGTTTCTTATTACAAAAGTTTCTGTTTCTCTTAAAAAAAAGGTCCACACTGATATGAAAAGTACATTTGAAGACACATACACGATACTAATTCATTCACTGAAAATTTCATAGAAATTGCTTTATTCATTTTTGCATTATTCACAAATGACAAATGAAAAACACATGTATGTTTACCTAATTTTGTTACACTCCTGACTTATTTTTGTATATATATATCAACTAAAGTGAATATTTCAACAGAAATAGGTGTTGAAATTGGAGTCCAATGAATAAAACAGGCCATCAGCATATAATTTAACAATTATCTATTAGAGAAATATTAATTTGCTTGATATTAAGACTTAAAGTTGACCGCAAGCAGCGGTATCAAGTAACTTAGGGCAGTAAAATACTTGAAAAATACATTCTACCAAATTGATTTACTTCTCACTTGCTTTCTTATTACATCAGAAAAGTTCACATTTGTTTTATTTATTCACATTGTTTTAATATTTTGTTTGGTGGTAAGTACAAAAATAGGTCAGGAGTGTAACAAATGTTCAACTAAATGGAGACTTGTAGAGTTTTTCATGCTGAAGAACCCTAACTTTCCTCTGTCTATTTTAATTTTGATATGACATGAGATTGGTAATTTTAGAGCTATGGTCTATTGACAAGAATGACGGTATTGGCAGCCATATTTATCGACTGATAAAAAAAAAATCACAGCAAAAGTTTTGAACTAGATACCATATAAAGGAACATCCACACCAATTTTGGTTCCAATCTGCCCATTGGATTCAGAGGAAATGATTTTTAAAAAAAATTACTACGACGGACGCCAAATGATGGAAATAGCTAAAAAGTAGGATTTGTGTCTGGAGTATAACATTTTATGTTGATAGTTAAATACATAACTATTTTCCAATGAATGAAACACTTATTCACAAAACATTTAATATTTTAATTACCAATATTTATATCCTTCATTTCTGCTTTGTGAAAACTAGAATGTCTCAATCATTTTTGAAAAACTCTTTGAAGTGCTCATGATTATATAGATTATTTTTCAATCAGCGGCTTAAATAAATTTTAACAAGGAGGTAGAATGTTACAAATATAATAGAATTGCATTACAATACCTCAGCAAGACACAGATGGTCAGTTTCAGTCAACCATATTTTCTAAATTTGACTAAAAAGTAAGTTCAATAGTGCTAGTATTTAATTGGATAAAAGCATTACACTCCTGACATAGATGTTTTGGCCACACAAAAGAACTGGCGGTCATCAGATCATTATGCTTGTCACTCATGATCTTTGACAGGACTGTTGACTAAATTAAAACACAAAATATTATAATTAATAAGATTGTGTTAAAATTATGACCTTGTAAATTAAAATGTTACACTCCTGACATATTCCACAGGTGTTCTTCTATTGAATATAGGATTGATGTAAAAGCTCACAGAGACATGTTGATGCTTCTGGTTTCACCAATGATACTTAAAGAGACAATTAACCATTGTCAGTTGTTGAGAAGTATGCTACATACCTAAATAATTTCACTTGTAGACAACACAAACAGTTTTATTGACCTTTATTTTTTTGATACATGGTAATTTTACCTATCTGGTCCTGTCTTCAAAATTACAAAAACATGCATAAATTATGCATGAACTTTTAGCTAAAATATCAAAGTTTTCCATAAGATATATTTCTCTACTGTACAATTATTTGTTTTCTAATTACACAACATGGCAGTACATGCATCTTTGTAAATGTCACACTAAAAGTGTTACACTCCTGACATTTTTTGAAACATTTTTGGACGCTATTTTTTAGTGGTAGCAGATAATGCCGTGAAATTTTGCAGCAAGGTTCTATGTACCAAAGTACATATTCTGATACAAAAAGATCCAATTCAAATCATCACATATTAGAATGGTCAATGATAAAAGAAATGGGGTCATTTTTTTTAAACAGCCCTTATATGAAAATTTATGTTGTGTTTTGTGCTTCACTGAATGAATGAATGGAACAAAGGAACGAAGAATGAATTTATATTTCCATAAGCTCAAACAACGATATATAGCAAACACAATACATACACATTAATATGTAATAAAATGATAGAAAACATAGATCAATTTAATAACAGAGACACAGGAGTGGACCGGGAAATGGGTGACAAGCTTTAGGGATGATCCTGCAAGTAGATAGAGAGAGGGGGTGGGGTGGGGAAGGGGCTTTTGAAGTGAAACGAAAAAGGGGGAGAAGTTTCAGAAGAGCACCGGAAAGTAAGGAGAAAGCTTTGGAAGACTACTGTAAAATGGGGAGACATGCTTTCAAAACTGCGCACAAGGAAAAATACAGTCCACCCCGGCTCCTACGCCCCTGAATGAAATATTATATATATCAAATAAGAGATTTACTAACTTGTACACGAGTAGTTTTTGATAAAAAATAAAACATCTCGTAGAAATCAACAATTGTACAGGGGAATAGTTCGACCGGAAAGTGGAGGAGGGGGGATATTTTCAAAACTATCAGTGTCAAGCAAGAACAAATCTTTATTTGGTGTCAAAGTATACCATTCTTATAACTTTGTTCCCCCTGAAGTACATACGCCCCTGATGTTAAATGAGAGATTAACTTGTTTTACTTTGTATATCGAAATATAATACGGAAAATATAAGTGAATAGTCGAAAAATGGGCTCCACACATAAAGCCAAACAAAGACGTTATCAAAACGCAATGTTTACCTTTAAAATGATTGATATCTTATAAGAACCATTAATATCACATTGAAACGAAAATAAACACATTTACATTACATAATTTGAAATTCATATTGTTTGTATATATTATCTGTATGGAGTGGCGATTAAACGAAATACATAGTGTTAATATCAAAATTGTTTAGATGTAAAGTATACAAGATCCGTTATAAATATATTACAGTTGTTACTCTCAAAATCATATCAAATTCTTTATTAGATTTGTCTAGTATATAGTTTGATTGAAGTTTCACGTGAGAAAAAGGACACGATGTATAGTTTACTTGCCTTTGTTCCAAGTTGTCTCAGGAGCCACCGACCCAAACAATCATTAAATTAAACGATTCCAGACAAGCAACTGGGCTGAAAAACAATTTAATTTAAAGGGAAATGAATTTAAACTAAATAAGAAACAAGTTATATCATTTTTGTACAGTTTTACTGAGCTATTTTTTCCCGCTATTTCATGGTGAGAGCGACTTTCATTCTATGAGAGATGGATGATGTCCGCTTTGTATACTAGACAAACACGCTCAGTTTGATTTTCATATTGCTGACCCACTGAAACAACAGTCCACTGGTAGACCTGTTGCTCCAATTTCTGATTCTGAGCCGCGTGCTCAACAGAGAAGCCGTAAATACTCATTCTATAAAGTCCTTTGATTGACACGACCACAATCTACCACACTCTATAGGAGCACGCTAACCATTGCGACACAGATGCAGTTAAAATAAGTTGAAACTACGTATTATATATACCATGGATCTTACGAATTAACTTTTTTAGACCAACGAATCCGAAGGATGAGTTGGTTTAGATAAGTTCATGAGTAAGATCCATGGTATGTATGGTTTGTAACAGGAATTACATGATTGACAGATCTATGACGTCAAAATCATGGAATAACAGATCCTTTGACGTCAAAATCATGGAATAACTGATCCTATGACGTCAAAATCATGGAATAACATCAATATCTTCATGTTAGACCATGGTTTGTAAAAGTTCACTATTTTTAAGTTGATTACTGCATAAAAACATCAAAGGCGTATTTATGTTGCAAATATCAAATAACTATAATAATATTGTTAAACTTTAAACAAAATTGTATTGTTTTTACTTTAATTTTCGAAGATGGGTAAAACAAGACGTACTCTTCACTCCATTTCTGTACTAAACATTAAAAGTTAAGAGTCATTCACTACTCAAGTCTCTGTCAGAAAATCCATATTGAGGTTATTGAATGGTAACAACTATAAATGACTATACTTGTAGTGTATGATGTCATAACAGAAAACAAGTCAACAAGGCACACTGTATAGATACTACAAGATACGCAGTATTATTACTTGCCATTTTTGAATATATTAACTTTATCGGACTAACATTTTAGGTTTACAAAGACTATTTTAAGACCGAAACAAACAAATTTGCCTCGTTAAAATACAGATTTATGTCCTGAGTAAACATATTCCACGTGAAGTAGACAATTTTTATCGACGAAACATCAAATCTTCATTTACTTGTGTAAATATCAAAAGCCATTCCTTTTGTTTTCCAGAATTATCTTGTCTCCATAATAATTAAATATAAGTGAGTTTAGTCTGGAAATTAAAATATGAACATGTCTATAAAATTAAAATATGAACATGTCTATAAAATATGAACATGTCTACATGATTGATTGATTGGTGTTTAACGTCCAGCGAGCAATTTTTCAGCTATATTCAGGACGAGAATAATTTAAACGCCACTAGACTCGAAACAAGGAAATGTGATGGGTAGGGACGGATAATTTAGCCAGTGCAACAGGTCTCTTATGGACCACTCATCATGAGCATATGCTCATAGTGAGCTGTTACACTGGGTTCTTTAACGTGCGAAGAGGGTGGCAATCTCTCAACACGGGGCCTCGGTTTTATTTACGTCTCATCCGAAGGACGGGTTGGCTGTGAATTTCTACATCCCGCACAACCGACGGACGCTCCTTCAAGCCGAAGAAGCTCTCGGTCCCATTTCTATACCCCGGGGTTCCCGCGGGGATGACACCTTTTAGAGGACTAGTGCCTCTAGGACGGAGAAACCTAGTGCCTATTCTACCCCGGCACACCCTCTGGGAGGGGGTCATGTCTACAAAATATGAACATGTCTATAAAATTTCAGCAAAGAAAATGTTTGAAGATGCCAAAGGAATAATCAGAAGCCAATAGACCAAAGAAGGACAGACAATGCAATGATCTGACAAACACAAAAAAACTACAGTACAACTCAAACTTATTCAAACTTCGTTAACAAAACACAACAGTCCGTGATATCCCTGGTTGCTACAGTAACATGTCCTTGTCTCAATATACAATTTATGGCAAACACGTCGAATCTTTACGAACAGAATTATTCAAAACGATACGACAAGTTTGTTGCATTTGTTTTTGTTTATAGAAAAGGGGGGAAACTTGAATTATTTAGGTACTGAACTATTGCCTTTTCCGACATAAGAAATTTTCTATGGTCGCGTCTCTGAAAACAGATATTTTCTGTATCACAAATTGAAGTTTGTTTTGAAGATGCCAAAGGGTTAATCTGATCCCGTAAATCGAAGGACAGACAATATAATGGCAAAAAAAAAGAGAAAGGACAGACAATGTCATACAAAACACTACATAGAAAACTAAAGATCGAGCAACACAAACTCCAATAAAAACCGAGGGTGAACTCAGGTGCCCCGGAAGGGTTAGCATTTCCTGCTTTACTTGTGACACCCGTCGTGTTACTGGTGACAAGTCATGAATGAGGAAAGGACCGGATTGTGATCACGACAAACGGAACATATCCGAGGTCATATGTGAAATAGATATTCCGTAACGGTTAGCCAAATAATTGTGTATTGAACAAGAGAACCGTACACCTTTTCAAAGAATTTGTCGTCTGCAACTTCTTGGTGGCTATTCATGTCATTGGCACCATATTCTATCGTGGATAGAAAATAAACATTGACAATGGAATTGACAAGTCTTATTGATATTGAACTTCATTTATATAATAATTTCGTATATTATAACTTACCATACAGCTTACATTTCTCGTTTCAGCGTTAACATTGGTTCTGCATACATCTATTATCATAACAACTACATTACTATTGATTACTGGCCATACAGTCTTTCCAATTGAGTTCGAAGAACTTCCATTGATTCTGTATACAGACGTTGCACGCACACAAGACTTAGGATGGCGGGATTCAATGAAATACGACTTCAGAGTCTACCGTCCTGTGATTGGACTAACAGTACCCACGTGGTACAATGGAAAAATTGGAGATACATTGGAGGTTATTTTCGAGGGTAATGATGTTTTTTCCGAGGCTAACCTGGATTTACTGAATCAAACTGAAAATAGATTGTTTTATTTACCGTTCTTCCAGTCAATGTTTTGTTTAAAAGACGCATCGTATACTTGCGAAAAACCTGTCTCTGTACTTCGTTTATTTGATGGGACATATAAAAATGTAGATTCCATATTCGATTCAGCCTCGTTTGTAAACGCTAGCGACGTTATGTGCAAAGCGACGCTTTACAACGAAACTAAAGAATTCGTACAACTTGTATTACAGAAGAACTACGATCCGTGTGATTCTAGCCAAACGTCATCGCAAACTAGATTATTTATGTTATTCGGATGGCCACTCAGAGGACAAGATGATGGTGCTAGACTGACTAACTATCAAGTATCGAATGTTAAAACAGAATTAGAGAATATACGAGATGGTTTGCTAGATGGCATACTAGATTTGTATTATGTTAGCGTGAAGTTGTTTGAACATGATGTCAAAGAACAAGCATTTAATGATATGAAATTAGCAATAGGAAGTTTTTGCTTTATATTCTTATTTATGTTGTTTCAAACAGCCTCGTTTTGGATAACATTTTTTGGAATTCTCAGTATTTTGACGAGTTTTCTACTGACAAATTTGATATACAGATTCCTTTTTAAGTATGAATATTTTGGATTTTTTCATATCATATCAGTATTTATTATCCTAGGTATTGGTGCTGATGATGTTTTTATATTTTATGACACTTGGAGATTATCGGGGCACACTGTGTTCCCATCAGTGGCTCACCGTCTTTCAGATTGTTACAGAAAAGCTGCCAAAACTACATTTGTCACTTCTGTCACAACTATGTCAGCATTTCTAGTCAGTGCTCCGTCACCATTTCTTCCGGTTGCATCATTCGGAATCTTTTCTGGATTACTAGTCGGAATCAATTATTTATTTGATTTGTTCTGTTTCCCTGTTGTTATACTTGTGTATCACGAAGCCATCAAGCCAATGTTTGACCGGTGTTTTACTCGCTGTTCAAAGGAAGAGAAACCAAGCCGGACCGTTAGTCAGCAATCGCTGATTCCGACCCACAGAAGTAGACTTTATTCCAAAAATATTGGATTATATAATCCAGACCTTCCGAAGTTTAACAAACTATACTCACGATCGAACACACCGTTAAGTTCGAGTGAAAATGTTGATAAAGAATCACGTACTGAAACACCAACACAAAAAAGAAACTTTGAAGATAGAAATAAAGTAGTTCTGTTTCTCAAGAACGGGTTCTATGATTTTATGACTTTACGATCTGTAAAAATAATAATACCACTATTATTCATAGGAACTTCGATATTTTTTATTCATAGTGCATCAACCTTAGAACCGGACAGTAATCAGGTAAGCATGTTTTTTTTTCATGAGTTTTGTTGAAATTACAACCTTCTAGTATTTATCAGGGGCCTTCGTGGTCATGATCGTATGATAGTTGGATTTACAACTACCTATGCAATCAATGCCTATCACCATTAACGTTAGGAGTTCGAATCCCGATTTGGCGAGGTGTACTCGATACAACATTATATGATAAAGTGTGTCAGTGACTTGCGACAGGTCGGTGGTTTTCTCCGTGTACTCTGGTTTCCGCCACCAATAAAACTGACAACGGTGACCACGATATAACTGAAATATTGTCGAAAGTGGCGTTAAACACCACAATCAACTACTAGTATATATCTAATTAGACGCAATTTATAATTGTGTTTTTAACATTGATGCTTTCTGCGTTATATGCATATATCTTTAAGATATTTTGATATTTGTATAAATATTGTAAGAAAATGATAAAGATATTAAAGATGTAATCGAAAGCTGTAATTCGAAGAAGGACAATTAATATACTGGCCAAAAATTGGAAGGATTAAAAGACAAATAGTGGTTGACACCACACACGATTCAGCGGAACCCACCACAAAAAAACGACATTAAACACAGCTGCTCCTGAAAGATTAAACAGTTCTGCTCCACTACTGGAACCCGTCGTGTTACTCTTGTTGCAAAATAATATTAAAGTATAAAGAAACTGTAACATACAAAAGTCTAAATGTTTAATTAAGCACTGGTTCACATTCCTGCTTGTTTTACTGCTGAACAGTGGTGTTCTTTTGAGTTTTTGCTTCAGTGAAATTGTCTTTTCTACTTGGATTGTAATTTGATGTTTCAATTTTAAAATTGTTACAGGAATTGTTGATTATCTCCACAACGTATATAGATATGCAGTTTTTGCACAGAAATTAAGCGTTTACAAGAAAAAAAAAACAAACAACAACAACAACAACAACAAAAAAACCGGGAAAAAAACGTTTTGAAGAAAAAAGGACGATCTCCATAATTTTGGATATCACTGACATACATGTATATGCATCTTTTGTATCGTCAGCTTTTCTTATTGACAATTACTTGTTCTGTTTTAGGTAGAAATATTCATAAGTTCACATAATTATGGCAAAGCATACAAGCTGCATTATTATGGTTTCCAAAGAAATTATGAAGATGAAGATACCAGAATACATTTATCATGGGGAGTCAAACCTCAAAATATGGACTCTTGTAATCTTAAATCCAGAGATTATTGTCGAGGTACGGCAGAATGGGATGACACGTTTGATGCATCTTCCGAAGAAGCCCAGATCGCACTCATGGTAAGTTGAATAAACGTTAGAGAATACCAAAGGGAAAATCAAAAATAGACAACCCAGAGAAACTCGCTACATAGGGTACAACAAGATGAAGACAAACACAACGAAAACACAACACAATAGTAATGCAAAGTCTTCCATCTCGCAAGCCCAAATTCTTTAATATTGCATATTATTATACTTCGTGTAAGTTTCTGTAGTGATATTTGGTACTGTAATATTTTGTCATATTACTTGGGTAATATTTTGGCATATTACCTGGACAATTAGACACTCAGTATAATAATGATATTAATGTGGTCTTGTCCAGGTAATATGCCAAAATATTACCCAGGTCTGAGAGACATATTACCCTCCCCTTCGGGTCGGTTAATATGTCTCTCAGACCTGGGTAATATTTCCCCTTCGGGTCGGGTAATATGTCTCTCAGACCTGGGTAATATTATGACATATTTCTGGACAAGACCACATTATTATATAAATGTCATACTATATGTTTAGAATATTCATATCTACATACACAGTGACTTTGGATGAATAAAGTAAAAGACAAAAAATACCACACTGTCAGAATGGTTCCAAAATCCAATAGAAACATCGTAGAAAGAGGCAAAATTGATACCACAAACACACAAATACATGACTGCTTACTTGACTTGCCTGACTTACTATAGTCACGGCTTCAATAGAAAGTGGCGGGATTAAACTAGTTTTATGGACCCAGACCTCCCATCTTAGTGAAATGATGTGGTCGTGTAAGTGCTTTCCACATGTGAGTAAAATGCCAACCCTCACATTTAACTGGGTGAACAGCGTTATTATAAAGAAGGTCATGTAAGTACTTTCCACGTGTGAGTAAAATACCAACCCTCACATTTAACTGGGTGAACAGCTTTATTATAAAGAAGGTCATATAAGTACTTTCCACGTGTGAGTAAAATACCAACCCTCACATTTAACTGGGTGAACAGCTTTATTATAAAGAAGGTCATGTAAGTACTTTTCACGTGTGAGTAAAATACCAACCCTCACATTTAACTGGGTGAACAGCTTTATTATAAAGAAGGTCATGTAAGTACTTTCCACGTGTGAGTAAAATACCAACCCTCACATTTAACTGGGTGAACAGCTTTATTATAAAGAAGGTCATGTACTTTCCACGTGTGAGTAAAATACCAACCCTCACATTTAACTGGGTGAACAGCTTTATTATAAAGAAGGTCATGTAAGTACTTTCCACATGTGAGTAAAATACCAACCCTCACATTTAACTGGGTGAACAGTTTTATTATAAAGAAGGTCATGTAAGTACTTTCCACGTGTGAGTAAAATACCAACCCTCACATTTAACTGGGTGAACAGCGTTATTATAAAGAACGGAATAATTTTGAACATTAGACATTTGCTCTTCATGACACAACGGTTGTCATATACATAATATTAGATCTATTGAGTCGATGTCCTCGACCATAAAGAATTATGATTTGTATTAAATATACCTAATTATCCATATAAACATAATTATATATTTACTTTTAAAATGCACAATCTGATACAATATACAATTATAGAAAATGAATGGAATAAATTATATAGTAGACACCACACAATATACTGGGATGAAAAGCACGAACTATTTTATTTTATTTTCAAAAACCATTGAATAGAGGACACAGAACAATTCCTTTTGATAATTTGTTATTTGCACTTAAAATGCGTTCGTTCACCTATAAGTCTCATTATCCAACCGTAAACGTTTTAATGGCAGTTTAAAAAAAAATAAAACTCGGCATTATAAAAATTGCCTACCCTTAATAAAACAAAGAGAAATTGTTCATGGAAATGTCGATGTTTTCAATAATATAATGTGTCTTTATGTTTTGTTTCAGAATTTGTGTGTGAAGCTGGAAAATTTAACTGATGCTGAAATCGATGCCTACAAAATAAAGAGAAATTCTGTCACAAATAAACCTGAGATATCATGTTTTATGACATCGTTGTATCGATATTTTCAAGCAAGTATTAATATTTATTTTATATACCAGTCTGTGACACACGTCTTAATTAAAATGAGATGTTTGCATGACCTTTCTTGTCTTTTTATTGTGATGATCCACAAACATCTAACGACATCCTGTGTGATATCATTTCAGGTAATAAAAAAACCGTAGATATCTAATTTAATGCACACATCGCGTTTCTGGAATAATCTTCACCAGGAACGCTCAATGTCAAAAATGATTGGGAAGTCACATAAATCAAAACTTTTTGGGAGTAAGGGACCTTTCGCTCATCTTTGACCGTCCAATAGCCTAAAATGATATTGACCAATCGGACAACAGCAATCAGCATGTGTTTGATTGGTCAGTTGAGAATATAATTCCTGACATGACCCAGTATGGGTTTCAGTTAGATGTTAGTGCAATACTTATACTTTAGTGTAATTATTGTGTGTAGAGATAATTATGGCAAGAAGAGTTTGAAGATACCAAAAGGGGTAATCAGAATCCGTATATCGAAGCAGAAAAGACAATGACGTCACTGTTTTTAAAGTATCAGATAGTTTTTCTCTCGCTATTTCTTCCACTAATCGTATTGTATACACGTGTTAGTGACTGATATAAAGAACAGCAATAAAAACGCTGAACATGCCTTTTCTTTAATTTGCGTTTTAAGTGTAATGTTGGATAATCTTTCGTGTTCATTTACATCCATAATTTTTTTTCTCACTAATACAGAATGAAATACCGGTAATGTTTTTAATCTAAGCTAATAGTAAGTTTATTAGACGAAAATATAGACGTATTAAACAACTGAATAATATGCTAATTGTGTCTTTTTAATGGAATCACATTCATGTAAACTATTGTGTTTTGATTACTTATAGAACTGGGCTAGCTCGCAACAATCCAATGCAACAGTTCCATTCCCGTTTACAAAGACATATGTTACGATGTTCATGTTATACAACAGTCATATATACGATGTTTCTAGTCTTCCAGCAGACTTTGACAGATATTTAGAGGTAAATTATAATTCAATATTTTATGATAATAACAGAGAATACCACCTAAATGTACCTATAGTTTAGACGATGTCCAAAATGACTTACGTGTACACACGGAAGAAGTCGTATGTAATGTTTAACACATTTCAACAGTCACTAGAAAATTTAACCAAACTACTTATTTCGTATTAAAATTGTTTGTTTGGTTACTCCAAACGATCATTTTTACAGCTATAGCATGGCGAGAACACGTTACATTCGATGAGTTGACGATCATCTTTACAGCTATAGCATGGCGAGAACACGTTACATTCGATGAGTTGATGATGACGATATCCGTTTGTAGTAGATCAACAAGTTTCGAATCAACCTGATTCTGAGCCAACCAGTCTTTGCTTGTACTTCTTGATACTCGTCAATGCCTCGGGCTTTTAGTGGAGAAGCATAATGACCATTACACTAAAGAGGCAGGTTTTTGTTCTAATAGGACTTTACAGTGTACACAATGTTATAGTTACGAATGCTTTTGAAAGATAACGGACATACGATGTTCCAAGCATATTGTCAACGAGATAATGGTCACACAATGCTACAAATATAACAATATTAGTAAGATCTAATACAACGATACAGCAACTACTAACTGCTAGAGATAACATTTAAACTGTTTTCTAAGCATAACATGAACTAGTAACTGCACGTGATAACAACAGTAAATATGCTTTGCTTGTTGACCTAGTTGTCATAATCATGTGTGACACTCACAAAAAATGTTGTAAAACAAAGAGAAGTAATGGTGTGATATAAAAATAATGTTTGTGAATTTTTCATATTTATATTTTATAAGCATTGTTCATATTTGCCAGTGACTTGCGACAGGTAAATGGGTTTTCTCTGGTTTCCTCCACCAATAAAACTGACCGCAACGATATAATTGAAATATTGCTGAAAGTGGCGTTAAACACCATATCCCTAACCCAGATTTCTGTTCTCTTTTCTAATGATATATATTTCTACAGATAGCTATTTCTTACTGGTTAAGTAATGGATATACGTCCGTACCTACAGAAGACTATTGGTTTTACAACCACCTGATTGGAGAAATGAGAGTAGCAGGTGTAACTAAAAGTGTCAACAACCCGCCAGCATACGGTTAGTAACAGCTAAATTAATTGTGCCGCTATTTATACATTGATATATTTTAACAATTCCCGTATAAATAACAATTGTACTGGAACTCTAGATGTTAGGGTGTCGTTTATTAGATATGATTTTATCAAAATGTACAGTTCCAAATCATGTAATCTTATTAAAACTAAGGTTCTCCTCCCTCTGGTGTCCCCCTCCCTCCGGCATAGATGACCTTAGCCGACTTTGGGTATCCTGTTTAGGCTCTTTGATTTTCTTGCTCCCATTGAAGACTTTTAAATTGTTTGTCTTTCAAATAATTTGACTTTGAGCGTACCTGACAATTTGAGATCTACGGTTGTTTTGCATTAACACAGTCCTGTCTTTTTTTTATAGGTTTATAAAGTATATAACATTAAACGTTTAGTATATGTCTGCAAAATTTCATACATTAACATAATAACGTAGGTATCTAATTTAGTACACACGACGAGGCGTTTCTGGAAGAACCTTCATCCGGTACACTCAAAGTGGAAAGATTGAAAAGCCAAATAACACCAGTAAAAAATAAATCTTTCGCTTTGTGGACAATCGGTTCAAAAATGTGTCACTAATGTCATCTTAATTTAATGCTAGTATAAAAAGACATGCCAGTCATTAATTAGGAATTTGATGTTATACTACAAACAAATTGAGACCGATTTCATTGTATTTACATTTGAAATATTGTTGATTCAGGCTAACTTGGCCGGGCGTGGCTATCGATCGTAGTTTAAACATGTTTTATTAATTAATTCAACATAACATTACAATATTCAATATATATACATAACATAACCAGGAGTAATCAATAGGATTGAGAAACAAGTTACAATAACTTATATTAATCCCTATCCATAGGAATAAATTTATTTATAATCCTTTTTGTGTTAGGTAGTAATAGTAGTTTTTTGAGAGTGCCTATATTTTTCATGTGACTGGAATTTTGTATTTTAAGATTACACATTGTTATCAAGTACATTTTGATGTTATTAAGGCACTCCCTTACATTCTAAGTTTTGTTTTGTAATTTTCCATAGTTATGTATTTTCGTCATTTAATAAATGACATTTACTGGAAACTTTGTTTAATTATACTTTGCCAAAAACAGAGCGAATTTGATGCTGCTTGTTGCATAATAGCCAGGTGTAACATAAGCCCTCTCATATACCTCCCTATCCAGTTTCAGAGTCGAATTCGGATTAGTAAGGTACAACATAAATTTATTTATAATAATGTAAATCTCTAAGGGGAAGAACATAGAGAACAAACTAAGAATATTTTATATAAATTACAGAACGTGTAAAATGATAAAACAAATACAGTGATCTTGTGTTTGATGTAAAAAATATTTGATGCAAAGTAATTAAACAAAAAGAAGAAAATAATAATAATAAGAAAGAAATAAGGGCACTAGGTACTGCTGATGTTAGTTGAAACGTTATAAAGGTCGTAGTTCAATTGGAACCTTCATTTTTTACAAAAACTGAAATCTTATATAAAGAGACAGGTTGGGAATTATTATCTGTGAGACGGAGGAGAAGGAAGCTTCAACTTTTTTATAATATAGTTAATAAAAATACCCCTAATTATCTTTGTACTTTGATTCCCCCCACCATACAAAGTACCTCAGTGTATCCGTTGAGAAATGGAAATGATATCATTTTACCTTTCTGTAGACTTTCTTCGACTAGTGATTCTTTTATCCCCTCCACAATAAAAATGTGGAATAGTTTAAATAACAATATTCGAAACGTTGATACCTTATCAAAATTCAAATCAGAATTAAAGAAACTCGATCAAACTGAAAATCATTCTGTCCCCAAACATTTTTTCTGTGGTCCTCGGAAATTAAATATTATTTTAACTCAGCTAAGAAATTCAGCTTCTTTTTTGAATTTTGATTTATTTCGAGTTGGAATCGTATCTGACCCATCTTGTCGATGTGGAGCTGCCCTTGAAAATTTAACACATTTCCTTTTGGAATGTCCTATATACATACAAGCCAGAACTACATTGATAGGTAATATCAATAGAATTACAACTTGCTACACTCTAGACATTGAATTTCTGACATGTGGCAATGA
>MJUT01041061.1:135425-150535 GCA_002080005.1 Gigantidas platifrons | reverse complement strand
AATACCACAGGGTCAAACAGGCCGGCCAGGTTACTTTGTAACATCAATACTAGTACTCAAAGCAGAACAATAAAAATAAAACAAATTTCCATAAACACATGAGTTTTTAGTAGGGTACGCGTTGTTCGATCTTTTGGTTTTCTATTTGATGTTTTGTAGATCATTGTGAGCCCGTTTGTCTATTTTCATTTGGCCGTTTTATTGTCTGTCCTTCGTCGATATACAGCTTCTGATAACCCCTTTGTTTGATATCTTAAAACTTTTCTTACACAACTTCATACTTACTTACACATTGTTTAATATTTGTATTTTATTTTTAGGTATGGTATATGGTACTACACTGAAGGTCATTGGTATTGAAATCAACACAACTTTAAGTTATTTTACACTTGGTTATCCGGAAGGCAAACCAGTTTATGAATTATGGGAAAATTTTATAAACGGGGAGGTAATTCATCATTTTTAAACCGCATTTTTAATGTTATCATATGAAATTCCAAAATAAATGATACAATAACGAGTCCAGTTGATAACTAATTACTTTTATTTTCATATTTTGTTTTGATCGTTAATGCCTTATTCAACTTGTCATCACATCAGATTTATTTGTCATAGCCCCAAAAATGTTCACAATTGAAGAGTTGTCGTTCTTGAGTACTGTTACATTTTGGGGGAATTTGATTCCTTATTTTCTGTTGATGTTTCTTAATTTATAGATAACATTGAATTTGAAATTCCATGTGGGTGTCGTTCATGGCGCAGGTAAAGTCTCTTCTCCCCCATTTCCATTCTCTAATCTTACTTTTGCTTTGCTAATGTTTTTGCCTTGTCAATTAAAACTGTCATGTGTTTACCCTGAATTTGAGCATCTCAGAATTTGTCATATAGTTAGGTCATTCCGTTTGTCAGAACTTGTAATGTTATAATGTACATGCATAAGGGTTAGGGTTATTGTTATGGTGTTTAACGCCACTTTCAACAATGTTTCAGATATTTTGTGGCGATAAGATTTATTGATGGATGAAACCGGAATACCCGGAGAAACCCACTGACCTGCCGCAAGTCACTGACAAACTTTAGTCTTGATGGGCACTGATTGCATAGTTAGTTATAAATCCAACTACTATCGATCACGACCACGACAGCCTCTTATAATGCATAACATAATGTGATACTAAAAAATATATCTTGTTGGTCAAAGTACGTAAACAAATGAAAACTGAATAAAATTAATGTCACTTAAAACTTTGACGAAAATAATAAATTCAATTCTGAAACGGCGAATGTTTATCAATATTTTTATTTCAGGTGGCAAAGATGCCCGCCTCCTTGAAAAATGGATTCCAGTCAACATTAAATACATGGCATTGGATAAAAGTACAGGAGGTATGGACCTTTATATAACAACGACATTTGTTAATTCTCCATGAATGAATATTTTGAGTTGTCATATGCATTTTCAATTTAATCAACAAAAGAAAGGAATGTACATGTATAGGAAATATTCTTTTGAATGCAGTGTAAGACATTTATCAAGGAACAGCGAATGTAACGTTGTTATTTATATCTTGGTCAAACTGATGACGTCTATGGAAAGCTTAGTGTGAAACGTTCCAAAACATGCAGATAAAGCAATTTTAGAATTTAAATACGGTTACATCTCTAATAGATACAGGGCAACAGTTAGTCAATATAGTTGATTGATTGATTGATTGATTGGTTGATTGAGTGTTGCCTAACGTCTGACGAGCTATATCATTGCTATATTCGGGACAAGAACACGTTCAATTACATATAAAACATTAAAGAAATGAGAGAAGGCTTGGGTCAACTGGGTCAACGACGTTTGACTGTCACTTAAGGTATAGTTAGTTGATTATGGTCATGCTTTACGTTTAGCCCGACATCCTTCAATTTAGAGGGCTCCGCCACCCGGAAACGAGCTGAGCAGCTCTGTTGGTATGAACCCTGGTAACCTTTATCAGTACCCAGTTATTAAATAAGATGAAGTGATATTACAAAAACTGCCATAAATATTCTATACAACACAATAAAATAACAAATACAAGCCAATGAGATACATGTATGATAACTTGACAAGGTAAACAAATTGAAAGTAGAAGTAAATAAATCAAGTGTACTGCAATATTATAATCTACACTGTGAAAGTTGAAGGAGCACTAGTAATAAATTCATATATATACATATATTTACTGAAAATAAATAAAAGTTAGCTTTGTTCAGCTTCGATCATCAACCTAACACTTTAATAGCATAGTAAACAAAACAAAAATATTAACTTTACCCAAAAAAAGATAATAGAGTATCTTCAACGGTCAATGGTTTGATGTCATAGGTTGTTGTTCTCTTTGTTGTTGGTATTTGTGGAATTGTTGACCATAACTATTTAAACTTTCCTCTGTTCATAACAAACTACGTTGTCAATATAGGAAATACGCTTAATTGATAATTTCGACATATCGAACATAATTTAAATGAATTTGTGCATTAGGGACTGAAAAGCTATTTCGAGATACCCGAAATTTCGATACCTCGAAATTAAAGATAAGAGGAGTAAATAAAGTTGGGAAGCACTAAATTTAAAATGGGACCTCAGAAATTTCGAGTAAACCTCGTTTAACATAATGAAATTCAGTTGTAAAAGAAATTCACATTTTGTACTTCTCTTTGTCTATTTTCCCTTTCTATACTGAAAAAAGGAACAACTAAAACCTTGATGCTATTTTAATGTGTGAATACATCTTTCTTAAAGCATAATAGAGAAAATTGATGATTTTTATAATAAAATAAAACATTAGACAGTAACAAAAAATGTTGATTCTACTGGAAGACAAAGTAAAGAAAAATAATTGTCTACTAAAATTACTCAGAAATTTGTAAGCTTCACAATATAATTACACTAAATGTAATTACATATGAAAGTTCTTCTGTTTTCTACCAACCATAGTACACAAATCAACGGTCTCAATGTAATGCGTAATCATTGCCAACTAAATGAAATAATGAAAAACAAATGTGTAAAGTGCAATACCACACGACAAGAGCGGGTGCTTTTTAATTGAATACTAACATAAAACGTGCATATGATAACAAATTGTTCATATACCAGTGAAAATTAGTGTCAAAACTAATTGAGAAATGTCTGAATATTAGAAAAACGAAACTTTTTAACACTTGACAAAAAAACTCTTAAGATTTAAGCGTTTTATCGGCTATGGGGAGATGATGCAGAAGAAAAAATCTTAGACTTTTTCGTAAATTCAAGCGATTAAAATCATTTTGATATGTTATTTTGAATTGATTTATATATTTCTTACAGACTCTTGTCAAGTCAGCTGTTACAGGACTCGCGGTGGGGATTTCATTAGCATTCCCAATTCTAGTCTTTACAACTTTTAACGTTGTAATTGGTTTCTTGGCTACAGTTTGTATAGGTTTAGTCGCAACTGTTGTTGTTGGTATAATACCATTAGCTGGTTGGAAATTAGGGGTAAGTGTATATTTATATAGTTATTTACACCTGTTTGAGAATAGAAGATTCTGATTGATTTGATTTGATTTTTGGTGTTTTAACGCCACTTTCAACAATATTTTAGCTATATCATGGCGACCAGTTTTATTGGTGGAGGAAGCCGGAGTATCAGGAGAAAACCACCGACCATGGGCAAGCAACTGGTGAACTTTATCTGACTTGCGGCTGCGAGTCGAGTGCATCTTTTTTTGTAATTTACAAAACCGGGCGCGAATCCACCCCGTATTGGTGATAGGCTTGTATGAGTTGTTAGATCCAACGACCTAACTCATTGAGCCACACGGACCCCCCGAAAATTTTGAAATCAAATGTCCGTATATATATTTTTTATTCAGAAACTACCCCTTTACAACGGGGGCAAACTTCAGCGGGGTACTAATGTTTGCATTAAATAATTATAAATAAACAACTATATTAAAATGTCCGTAGAAATTGTATTGATTGTGTTCCTTTAATTTACAACTACTAAGACCCCTTTGATTTTCTTCATATATAATAAATAAAATGTGTAGATAATGAAATGTGTGTTGGTATTTTAAATGGTGAACTTTAGCTATCCTGTGTCTTTTAGATTATCTTTCTATCATAAAGTGATTGTAAAGAAGTGCAATCAGTCAATAATATATATTGTTTTATTTTTCAGGTCTTAGAGTCACTAAATCTTGGTCTGGTTGTCGGTTTATCTGTTGACTACGTAGTCCATCTTGCCGAGGCATATAGGACATCACCATCTTCGTCACGTGATGGACGAGTAAAGAGTATGCTGGAGAGTATGGGTCTCTCCGTGCTTTCAGGGGCCATAACTACGTTTGGCGGCGCCATTTTTATGCTGTTTTCGAAAATCAAATTTTTATATCAATTTGGAATATTTGTTATGAGTACAGTTGGGATATCTTTGTTATTTTCTTTTTTCTTCTTTACAACCTTTATGGCATTATGTGGACCACAAGGAAACACTGGATCAATCCAAGCACTATTCAAGATTATTAAAGGCAAATGTTGTAAAAAGATGGCAGACGACAAGAAGACGTTACAAACAAGCAAGTGTGATCTTGTTATACAAGTATTGTGAATCTGCACCGCCACGTGAATGACTGTATTTTCACACACACTACCACCGATGTTCATTGTTAAAATTGTTTTTATTTTCATTGATTAATAAACTTGTTTGATAGTGTTATATTTCACTGGAATAACTTTAATATGTATTTAACACGAATTCTTATTTAATGTTAATCCTTGCACCTATATTTGCACATTACTCACATAATGAACTAATAACATTGGATTAGGGAAGGATTAAAGATTAAGACTAAAACCCGATCACTCGGTTAATGTGGACACGTGGGGTTTAAGGATTACGTACATGCATCATTGAAATTGTCATAACAGAACTACAAAATAATCCGACTTGCCTAGACACAGAACAATTTCTGTATTTATCCTTTATTTGGGTAAACAGAAAATAAAATTGATAAAAATGTATTTAGTTAATCTAGTAGTATGTCCCGAAAACTATAATAAAATTATTTTACTTTACCGGGGGTTCCGAACTTCCGCCGTAAAAGCTACGTTTTTTAGACTGATTAATATGTCTCAAGCTGTGTTACATCACTTCGATATAGAGCGAAGGAGAGTAGCGTATGAGCCAGGGGACAGAACTACGGGGTTTATTTTACTTTCGAACGAACGTCCACCAGAATCTTAAAGTTTTCGTACATTTCTTATCTGTGAGTGTCTTGAGTTACATGTACAAGTCAAGAACACCTTCAAGTTACATTTCTTATACGATATTTTGTTATTTCTACTCGGGGAAAACAAAATCTTTCGGGTTAAGAAATTTGACTCATTGTCTAACTCAAATGAGGGCCATAATGGTATATTCACGAGTAAAATGTTATTTCTGTTTTAAAAACATATTAGATCTATGGCGAACTAGAAAATAATCTTATTCCAGAAACGCGCGAGTAGTGCACTCTAAAATAGAACTCTGCACTCTACGTTTTATGACAATAATATAACTAGTTTTTCATGGACACATAACATCATAGATAGTTTGAAAATAACATTATAATGTAGTAATGAATGCATTGGAATGTTGGTTACCACTATTTCAACTCATTAAATGGTGTCAACGCTTAGTGGATAGAAATACTACATATTTTCAACACACTAGAGGCAAAGAGAAAGCATTTGGCGGATGACGATCCATAAAACAGGATGGATAATTAGTTTTCATATTTTGATGTTTGAGAATTTAGAAGATGTAACCCATTGAATACATTTAGTGTAAACATATTTTATTAATTAAGACATATCATAAATTACATACATAGCGTGACAAATACAACTGCAATTGAATTAATTAAAGGGATCCGAAAACAAGCTATTGAGCTTATATAAATTTGTCTCCCAAAGATAAATTATACATTATATTTTATGATTTGTTTCGAAAGATAGGACAATTACGTACACTACTATATTATAATTGAATTTGTGTAAAGAGAAGAAAGGAAATTGAATACGTTTGACTACCAAACCTACGAGACGGTTAAGTACTAATGGTCTACGACAGAGGTATCGATATCGTGGTTATAAGATAAACATAATGTAACAACGAATTTAGTTGGGTTCGTGTTACTAGATCTTTAGTTTTATGTGCATGTTTTGTAGATCGCTGTCCTTTTGTTCTAGGTCTCGGTATGTTTGTAACAGCATTAATACATCTGATTTATCTACTTTATATACCACCATTCCGCATACTCTACTAAAATCTAGAATTAAACAGTTGACCCAGCGTTGCTTCTCAAAGAAGAATGAAGAACAAAGTTATCAGTATCTTGTTATTGGTAGAGACAAATCTTACTTTGCCAAAAGACAGTCAAAATCCAATAATAAATATAAACAAGACGAGATCATTCAAATGTTAGATTTTTTAATCGACAATATATTTGCCATGTTTGGTGGACGGGTGTTTCAATAAACGATTGGTATTTCAATGAGTACGAATTGTGCTCCGCTACTCGCCGATTTGTTTCTACATGCCTATGAGGCAGACTGCTTCCAATGGCTTCTCAAGAATAAAGATAGAAACTAGTCCAGACCTTTAATTCCAGCTTCCGCTATATAGATGATGGACAATTCTCGATTCGGTGATCAACATCGCATCTATCCAAATGAGCTTGAAGTTAATGATACTACTGGTACTCAATAGTCTGCTTCTTACCTTGACCTTAACCTTAAAATCGACAACGGACAATGATTATAAATCCAAAACTAAGACAAACGCGATGACTTCACTTTTCCAATAGTAAACTTCCCCTTCATCAGTAGCAATATTCTGCATCACCAGCGTATGGAATTTACATTTCACAACTCGTACATTATTCTAGAGCTATATTCTAATTATCTAGATAGAGCTCAGCCGCTGACGCAAAAACTACTCAAACAAGGCCGGTTGTCATCACTATCTGGTTGACCGTTACGAAATATCCATATGGCAAATGACAATGGACCTTTTACTTTTTACGTAGATGTTTTCTTACCTATATCACTGCCAATACTTTTAACAAACTTGACTGTATATATTAGTAACGCGGCGGTTGTCTTATAAGAAGCAGAAACGGCTTACCCTTCGCGAACACCTGAGTGCATCCCCGGTTGTTTGGTGGGGTCCGTGTTGCCATTTTTTTATGTCCTTTTATGTGTCTTTACATTCTGAATTTCCGTGTTGTGATGTCCGTTACGATTTTCGGTTCGTCATTACCCCCAGTTGTTTGTAGGAGGGCTATGTCTTAGATGGAGGGTTGCTGCTAACAAGGGTTTCTGTTGGCTAAGTGGTTAAGTTGAAGTCGCCACTACGACTTGGTTAACCGTTAAGGAACATCTGTGTCACAATGATCACGGATATGCTCCACTTGTCGTAAACACGTCCCGGTCCTTTGCTAATTCATAACCTATCACCGGGTTTGTAATGATCAACACGACGGATGCAACTAATGGAGCAGGAACTTCCTATCCTTCTGGATCACATGAGTTCACCCCGGTTCGTGTTACTCGATCTTTTGTTTTATGTGCAATGTTTTGTAGATCGTTGTTTGTCATTTTGTCTTTTTTCTGTTGGCTATTGTATTGTCTGTCCCTCTTCTATTTACGGATTCTAATTACCTCCCTTTGGTATCTTCAAACTCTTCTCATTTACGTTATTTGTGTTTGTTTGTAATGTAGTGGTGTCCAACACATGTTGTGTTGTGTTTTTGTTTTGTTTGTCTTCGCCTTGTTGCCAGTTTCTCTGGATTGTCCATTTCGATTGCCCCTTCGGTATTCTCTAACGTTTAATTAGAAGCAGTGTAATACGGGAAGTCGGAATGACGACTGTAAGTACTATCTTTTGTACCTAATGTGTCCGCCATTTATAAAATAACATTATTGTAACTTGATGAATGGAAATTTAAAATGAGCTTATCAAATATCAGAGATGTACGCTGTCGCACTTAGATGTTTGTACTCAGTCTTTAGCAGAACTACAGTTCCTTGTTCTCACATCAACCTAGGTCAATGTCTTCAATAATGACAATTTTCGCGCAAGAATATTGAAATAAAAAACGGTATTGATAGAAATGGAAATGAATTTAACACTGAAGCATGATACTATAAGGAAAATAATCCGTAATTTTAAACAATCTGAAAATTATTGAAATCTGTGATAATAATTGTAAGATAAATAGATAAATGTTTGAAATTTGAGCTTAGGATACTACATTATTGAGTATTTCGTTTGGATGAAGTTCGTATAAACTAAGATTCTCTTCTGTCGGTCATAGGTGACTTTAGTGGATTTTATCTATCGTGTTGATGTCCTTAGGTTTACTTGCTCCCAAATACTTCTAAATCATTAGGCTTTCCAATCTTTTGATTGTGAGCTACTAATTAGGTACTAATGAATGTTATTCCAGAAACGCATGCGCACTAACTTCGATATCTACGTTTTTCACAAGTTAGGTTGGTGTGTGTGCAAGGCCGTTGGTTGACCGTTACGAAATATCCATATGGCAAATGACAATGAACCTTTTACTTTTTACGTAGATGTTTTCTTACCTATATCACTGCCAATACCTTTAACAAACTTGACTGTATATATTAGTAATGCGGTGGGTGTCTTATAAGAAGCAGGAACGGCTTACCCTTCGCGAGCACCTGAGTGCATCCCCGTTTTTTTTGGTGGGGTCCGTGTTGCTAATTTATTTTAGTTTTTGTTTTGTCCGGCTATTATGTGTCTACGTTCTGAATTTCCGTGTTGTGATGTCCGTTACGATTTTCGGTTCGTCATTACCCCCAGTTGTTTGTAGGAGGGCTATGTCTTAGATAGAGGGTTGCTGCTTACAAGGAAGCTACTGAGCCAAGGGTTTCTGTTGGCTTAAGTGGTCAAGTTGAAGTCGCCACTATGACTTGGTTAACCGTTAAGGAACATATGTGTCACAATGATCACGGATATGCTCCACTTGTCGTAAACACGTCCCGGTCCTTTCCTAATTCATAACCTATCACCGGGTTTGTAATGATCAACACGACGGATGCAACTAATGGAGCAGGAACTTCCTATCCTTCTGGATCACATGAGTTCACCCCGGTTCGTGTTACTCGATCTTTTGTTTTATGTGCAATGTTTTGTAGATCGTTGTTTGTCATTTTGTCTTTTTTCTGTTGGCTATTGTATTGTCTGTCCCTCTTCTATTTACGGATTCTAATTACCTCCCTTTGGTATCTTCAAACTCTTCTCATTTACGTTATTTGTGTTTGTTTGTAATGTAGTGGTGTCCAACACATGTTGTGTTGTGTTTTTGTTTTGTTTGTCTTCGCCTTGTTGCCAGTTTCTCTGGATTGTCCATTTCGATTGCCCCTTCGGTATTCTCTAACGTTTAATTAGAAGCAGTGTAATACGGGAAGTCGGAATGACGACTGTAAGTACTATCTTTTGTACCTAACGTGTCCGCCATTTATAAAATAACATTATTGTAACTTGATGAATGGAAATTTAAAATGAGCTTATCAAATATCAGAGATGTACGCTGTCGCACTTAGAGGTTTGTACTCAGTCTCTAACAGAACTACAGTTCCTTGTTCTCACATCAACCTAGGTTGATGTCTTAAATAATGACAATTTTCGCGCAAGAATATTGAAATAAAAAACGGTATTGATAGAAATGGAAATGAATTTAACATTGAAGCATGATACTATAAGGAAAATAATCCGTAATTTTAAACAATCTGAAAATTATTGAAATCTGTGATAATAATTGTAAAATAAATAGATAAATGTTTGAAATTTGAGCTTAGGATACTACATTATTATATAGATAGGTGTGAATTATGGGGATTTATCCGTGAAATAAATTCCGGTATTTCACATGTGAAATATCAGTTTTTTCCCGCCGGAACTACTTTTGCAAAACTAAAAGTGTGATGGTTACGTCCCTTGTTGTGCAACGGTGAATACACATACGATTGTAAGCTGAAAAAATTCCGCGAAATGTTATTGATGACTTTGACACATAACCAAGATGACGTCATTGACGTCATATGAAGACTTGCAGTTTGAAACGTAAAGACTAGACGCTATTTGGCTTCGTATACGCTTCAATTGTGATTTAATTTAACTAAAATAAGCTTTCAAGGTAAGCATTTTAATTATTTTTGTACATTGTTGTAAATGTGAAAAATAGGATTTCACATTTTCAAGATGGCAGATCCTTCCAACTGAACCCTGTAGTATCATAATAATAATAATAAGCAGCAAGACTAATATTATTTCACAAAGCCATCAATGGAGAAGCTGCAGTGACCATCCCAGATTATGTCAGAAAACCATCAAGAAATACAAGACAGTATCACCAGAACCGCTTTTCCAGATTGAGTACTTCAACAGATGCTTATCAGAACAGCTTCATACCCAAAACTATAGCTGACTGGAACAGCCTACCATCAGATGTAATTCAGGCACCAACCACAGACTGCTTCAGGGAAGCTGTGTGGAGGCATCTGACACCGTAATCTGTATACATATTGCTTTTAATTGTAAATTTTGCTGGTATTACCAGTTTTTAACCCGTGCACAATGGTTGACGCTTGCACACCAAAATCTGCGTAATGCATATCGCGCTGCAGATCAACAGTATAGAAGTAGAATAATAATATTTATTCAATAAAATATCAACATTTCTATAAAACATACATAATTACACAATACATATAGATTCATGTTAAGACAAATAAAATGTATATGCAATTCTGAGAGTTGAACAATGTATAGTTGACATTTTATCAGGGATAACCCATAAAGCTCTAAAGCTTGTTTCCAATGGGGTCCCTTCATGTAAACCATTTGTAGTTTCGACACACAAAAATTATACCTCATAACTATTAATCTGACAATAAATATGATAAACTTCATATTAATGTAATATATTTTAAAACTATTCTAATAATATAAAAATGACTCAGATGAAGCAGCACTAAAGTTTTCGGTCAAATACTCTTTGACACTAATTTTAAATCTATTAAAAATTTTAATACTTTTAATATTATTTGGTAATATATTCCAGTTTTGTATACCATTATAATAAAAAGTGTCTTTTTGTTGACTCTTTACTGGTGGAACCCAGAAGTTATATTCACTATTTCTTGTGAAATGATTATGACAATGTCGTACCTTTGTAAAGTTTTGATACATATAACTAGGACATTTATGGTAATAAATCTTATGTACATGGTTCAGTCTTAATTGCTTAACACGATTTTCAATATTAACATAACCAATACTTTTCAATACATTGTGGTCAACCCTTGATCTATTTCCAGTGTTTTTAATAAATCTTACACATTTATTTTGTAACACTTGTAGCTTATCTTTATGTTTTTTACTAACACCAGCATACCATGCAGAACAGGCATAGTCAAAATGACATTGTATTAAAGCTGTGACTAAGGTCTTTCTAGAGTTTTCTGATAAACATTTGGCCTGTCTGAATAGGAACTTTAATCTTGAGTTTACTTTTTGTATAATATTATTTATAATTTTTTCTCCTGATAGAGAATTATCAATATTTAGGCCTAAATACTTCACACAATTTTGTGATGAAATTGTGTGATTATTGCAAGTAACATTAAAGTTATGAATTTTAGATAATTTACGTTTAGACCCAAACAGAATAGCTTCTGTTTTCCCCAAATGAAGAGAAAGTTTATTATTGATCAGCCATTTACTGCAAGATTCTAGTTCTTTACCCAGTTTCTGAGATATAACCTCTGGGTTCTTATGCGAGTATAAAATGGTACTATCGTCTGCATATAACAATATTTTGCAGTCTTTACTAATGCTTATAGACATGTCATTAACATAATACAGAAGTAATAACGGGGCCAAAATGCTCCCTTGTGGTACTCCACATGTAATATATTTTAAATCAGATTCAGTACCATTAATACTAACTTTTTGTCGTCTATCACATAAATATGATTCAAACCATTTAGTACATTTGACACCCATTGTTTTAAGTTTTTGACTTAAGATATGATGGTCAACCGTGTCAAATGCCTTTTGCAAATCTAACATTATCATTCCAGTATAAAGTCCTTTAGACGATTCGTTTTTAATATGATCTAACAGTGGAATAAGACATTGCTCGTAGATTGACACGCGTGCAATCAAATATATAAGAAATTTTGAGTCTATATAATAAACAGTATAATTAAATCATACATTTTGAATATCAAAATAAGACCACTCGTGACCGAATACGCATTAACGATTAAACTCGTGGACGGAACAAGTTCCGCCCACTCGTTTAATCCTTATGCGTACTTCGGTCACTCGTGGTCTTATTTTGATATTCAAAATCTACGATTAGTTATACTATATTTATTGAGTATTTCGTTTGGATGAAGTTAGTATAAACTAAGATTCTCTTCCGTCGATCATATGTGACTTTAGTGGATTTTGTCTATCGTGTTGATGTCCTTAGGTTTACTTGCTCCCAAATACTTCTAAATCATTAGGCTTTCCAATCTTTTGATTGTGAGCTACTAATTAGGTACTAATGAATGTTATTCTAGAAACGCATGCGCACTAAATTCGATATCTACGTTTTTCACAAGTTAGATTGGTGTGTGAGCAAGGCCGGAACAACAATTCTGATAGAGATTGTTTTTTTAACAGTTATCAATATTGATAAAAACAAAGATATTATATTGTTACAAGTAAACAATAGCTTTTCGTGTTTTTTTTTTAGATTCCAAAGAAGATGTACCTGAAGCACGACTTAATTATAACAGAGAAATTGTTCGAACTCCTGCCATTTCTCAAGGACCCGCTCCAAAACATACTGAAGTGGACAATCTGTTAATGTCTGGTGAATTTGAAACTTTGATTAGAAATGCAAAGTCAGGGCGTAGGAATACGTTGGCTCCTATTATGAGGAATACTTTGTTTGATATAAAACAAAACTCTGAATTAAAACCTATGAAAACGGTGACTGCCATTTCTGCTATGGACAACCCTGATGTAATATCTGACGACGAAACAGATTCTGACTCAATATCATCGGAGGTTTTCGTTCCAACTCCATCTGCACCAAAACTGTCATCCAACCATGGTTCATTTAGATTAACATTTTCGAGACAGTAAAGACAAAAGATTCCGGAATTGATGATTTAGGACAATGTTGAGACTCTCCACTGTCATAATAAATGGCCACAATCCATTGTTTCGTTCAAAGCAAAATACATTGTATTATACAACAGTTCGATAGAAAAAGTTGTAATATCATATAATTGCATTACTTCCGTTTTTCATTGAATAGTTACAATATGATTGGTTATGAAGTGGTCACATGATTATAAAAGAGATGTTTCACATCCCAATGAAACTCAAACCCGAACTTGCACGTGCCTCCATGACGACATCAGATGTAAACAATCAATAGCGTAGTAATTTCCAACAGTAAATAATCTAACACAAATAAAATTCACAACGAAAAATTCAACTATATTAAATTTTGGTGTGATTTAAATGTAATTATAAGAATTGGAATGCATTCTTTTGAAGTTTCATTAGGGTATGAAAGCGTTCGTTGATCGAAGCACATTTTCAACATGAAGCGCTACCGTGCTTCATTGAAAATGTACTTCGGTCAACGCTCTCATACCCCAATGAAACTTCAAAAGAATGCATTCAATTCTGAATTGAACGACACCTGTATTTGTATTATTGGCATTCAACCTTACTGGTTGGTTGTCAGATAGTCAATATTACTCGATCTTTAGTTTTCTGTGTAGTGTTTTGTAATTCGTTGTTTGTCTTTTTGTACTTTTTCTTTTGGCCATTGTGTTGTCTTTCCTTCTTCGATTTACATATTCTCATCATCTCTTTGGTTTTCTTTTGTTTGTGGTGTTAAATGCCACTTTCAACAATATTTCAGTTATTTCGTGGCGGTCAGTTTTATTGGTGGAGAAAATCGGAGTACCCGGAGAAAACCACCGACTTGTTGCAAGTCGCTGACAAATTTTATCACATAATGTTGTATCGAGTACACCTCGCCGATTTCTTTTTTTGGTATCTTCAACCTCTACTTGCATAGACTATCATAATTAAACCAGTTTTATAGAAGACCAAAATTTAACACTGAATTTAAACGTAATCTACTCATTAGAGAACAGTAAAAAAATCACAATCCGAAGACAAAACAATACCAGTGAAAATTTATATGAAAAGAAATGAAAAAAACCCAAAATAAACTGAGAGTTCTACTATATGCGTCAACAGAACAAACTTCTCATGTTAAAAATATGAATGACATTTTGAAAACGACAAAGATATTTCGACAGTCTGAATCGATATCTAACTTCGATGAGAATATGTCATCGCTTGGAAACGAAACAAAATTTGTTTTATTCTTTATGTTTAACGTTAAATCGTCATTTTTCTAGTTAGTTGTATCTTCCTTGTCTGTATGTAAATTTTCGTTCTTACCCCACTTTGTATATTAATGTGTGTAGGGATTTGGGTCACTTCGTGCGTTTATTGTTACCGTTCCCGTGCTTGCAAACGATTCACTGCAGGTCAACTAATTACAGACGATGATCTACTTTTTAGCTATATCATGGCGGGAACAAGTTAGATGTCAATGAAATTATGATACCGTTCGCTTTGTACTAGACCAACACTCTTACTTATGATTTTTATAGTGCTAGCTCACTTACATGACCGTCCTCGGGTAGACGTGTTGCTTCACTTGGACACATTATCCTGATTCCGAGCCAACCAGTATTTACTCTTACTCCTTAATGCTACACATGTAATTAGAGAAGAAGCAACAAATATCAAGTTGATAGTCTTAGGTTTGATCCGATCGGGGCTCGAACCCACGATCTACCATACTCGAGGCAAGCACGCTAACCATTACACCACTGATGAACCCACGATCTACCATACTCGAGGCAAGCACGCTAACCATTACACCACTGATGAACTCACGATCTACCATACTCGAGGCAAGCACGC
>MJUT01041061.1:83631-113456 GCA_002080005.1 Gigantidas platifrons | reverse complement strand
AGTCAGATTGAAACTAGGTTTGGTATGTAATTGTATCTCATGAATATCTAGGTCAAGTTCGATAATGATGATTTTTCGACAAATCTAACCAGAGTTACTCCCCTTTTTTTACTTCAAAATGGTCCTTGGATGGTCCCCTTTCAGAATTATGAGTGATACAGGCTCACCTGACCCTCTAGTTTACAGTAGTTTCAAAATTTAATCTTACGATATAACCTTGGCGTCGGGGGACCAGTGGCCAACAGCCTTTTATCTTTATTTAATCATCAATTTAATATAGGAATGCATGAAAGTTAATTCATTGATGTGCCCAATCTAGCATCCTTATCTTTGGCAAATAAACAACAATTTATACAATAAAAAAATACGGCCAATAAATATTGGAACTACTTTCATTATTGAGTGTAGTGATGTATGAATATGATTGAATATATAAGGTACTCATGGTCGTGATCATATAGTAGTTGGATTTACAACTATAGATGTAATCAGTGCCTGTAACCACTAATGTTGTGAATTCAAATCCTGCTCATGCGAGGTGTTCTCGATACAATATTATGTGATAAAGTTTGTTAGTGACTTGCAGCAGGTTGATGGTTTTCTCTGAGTATTCCTCCGGTTTCCTTCACCAATAAAACTGGCCGCCATGATATAACAGAAAAATTGTTGAAAGTGGCATTAAACACCATAACCCTAACCCACATGTATGAATATATGTCATGAATTAGTGATGTACGAATATTTCATGAATTAGTAATTTATGAATATTTCATGAATTAGTAATGTACGAATATTTCAGGAATTAGTGACGTACATATATTTCAAAATGAATAAGAACTTAACAACTTACGTTTCGATTCTTGTTTCAAAATATTTATATGAAAGTGAACCAAATACAATTATATTAGTAACCTTTTTGAAAAATTACACTTGGATTTTCTTGATGATAATTACCCTGGAATAACAGTAATGTCTAGATAAAATACATTACTCCTTCACGTAATTGTTCAAAATAACATTGAACCTAAAAACTCCCGGTGTTACAGACTTGCTTTTGTAATTAACAGAAATAGACTAGTTTCTCTTACAGTAATTATGTAATAGTATGTTTATGGTGTAGTAATGTATGAGACTGAGATAAGATAGGGAAACTGAAGGGGAAATTTTGAGTGGATTCCAAAACTCTTCCCGATACTTATTTAAACAGATATCTTCTGTTAACACTTGAATAATCAAATTTAAGAGCGATCGTGATATAATACAGCTTGCGAAAGAATTTGTTCTAAGCGAAATAATGAAATTGACTTTTAGCCAGCTTCGATCACGCCATATATTTTCTGTTGCCAGAAACAGTTGAGTTATACCATGAATTATCGTCCAAATGAACTCATCATTTCTGTGTATTTGTACACAAACATCATAACTTTGTGAAGGGTTTTGACAGTAAGAATTACAATGGAAATATAACTTGATGAGAATGAATTACCTGTACACTGATTCAGATGTCTGGCAGTCAGAATCATAATATGAAATCTGAATACATACATACTTGTTTGTCTGATTCAGATGTTTAAAAAAAGTCATATTTTATGTACTGGTATTTATTACTGAAATAAAATATATGATGTTAAAAATCAAATGATTCTAGTATTTGACAGTTAAGAATTGACTAAATTATGTCGTGAGAATGAAGATCCAATTATCAGAGGGGCCTTTAAAATCATTTTAACCCCTCCACATTAGCTGAGTGGGTAGAGCATAGGCTTACAATAAGACAGGTACCGTGGTCAAATCCCATTGGGAACATTTTTCGGAGGTAAGACTTACTATTACAGTGCATAAATGTTTCAAAGTCTTTAGAATAATTCTGTCCTCCAAATGAAAATTTGAATTTACTGGTTCGAATCAAATCCTTTGAATTTATTTTTATATAGTTCTTAAAAAAACTGAAAAATTTACTGGTCCGAAGTCCAAACAAAGTTTTACTGATCTTGGGCCGGAGGACCTGTGCTCATCATGAGGACTGGAACATATGCCAGTACAGTGTTTAATAATTCCATGTATGTTGTTGGCACATACACTGATTTAGGAAATAAACTTTCAGAGAATGTAGATTTATCATTTTAATTGTGTGCTAACCACCTGATGATCTTATAATAGACAGCACCAGTTAGAAACATCAGACAGATCTGTCTAGTTAATTAACCAGTAATCAAATCATCCTATCTTATAATACTAGTAGTATACTGAGACTAAAATTCCTGATCTGTCATTAAAATCACTGATTAAAAATAATGTGCAAATGGATTTTGTTAAAATGATGGATAGATTGGCCATTGATTTCCACCACTTTGCTAACATATCTGAGAGAATGCAGAGAGAGTGAATTCCTCAGAAATTCTGTATTATAATCAATCTCTCTTGTATCTGTCATTTTGACGTCAGTTTGACAGATGATCAGATCTCACAATATTAATTGAAGAATTGTAGATTTTTTGTTTGATTAAAACAAGATATAATATCAAATAAAATATGGAGTCTATTTAAGCTGGTCATTTCTGTGATTATTATTTTTTTCCAGTTATTTAACTGATTTCATGATCAACTATTTTTTTCTGGAAATTTCAGGACAATTTCAGAATAGGTTAAAAATGGATATTTTGAAAGGGGGTTTATTTAGATGGTTTCGGCTATTTTTCATTGATTTTCAATTATCTTATTTTCTATCCAGATTCATCTCTGTTAAATTTATACCATTCTTCTACTAATAATATTGGTCTCAACAACTTTGGAATTTGAGGGAGATAAATTTTTAAGAAGAAGTTATTAATTCTACTTTCAACAATATTTAAGTTAGATCGTGACAGTCAGTTTCACTGGTAGAGGAAACAGGAGTACCCGGTACTCAGAAAAAACCCATTAACCTTCTGCAAAAGTCACTGACAAACCTTTTAAAGTACCCTTCACTAAATTATGAAAGTGGTTTTGTTTATCAGTCCTATTTGAATTGTCTTATACAGTGAAACCTGTCTAAACCGAACCCTGAATAAAACCAAATCCTGAATAAACCAAACTTTAAAGAAAGATCCAATGTAGGAAATGTTTTGTTGATTTAATATGTATAAACCGAACACTTGTCTATTCCGAACACAAAAGGTGACCCCAAGAAGGTTGGGTTAAGATGGGTTTCACAGTATTTAGTTAAAATTATTATAATTTTTATTTTAATAAATAAAGTTTAAATTAAAATTTGAAGACAATGATTTTGAAGAAAAAGAATATAAGACAGGTTTTGCATATGCTTGTTTTTCACAGAATTTATCTCAGATCCCTATAGCTATCAGTCAGTAAAAATCATATGATTATTGATGTTACAAAGTAACCTGGCCGGCCTGTTTGAACTTCAAACTCTGAACGTGGACGAATCTACTATTTATATGTAACGCCAGGTTCTCGTAGAAATAGCAACAATCGGCTATTCATAGTATTGTTGTTATGATAGTATAGAATATAAAAGGTATGATAATTGTCAATTGACTCTAATTAAATGGATCAGTGAATTCAGATGTAAACTATGTTACCTGTCCACCCTAAATTAAAAATGCAGGTTCCAATTGAACTACGGCCGATAGCCACGCCCGGCCAAGTTAGCCTGAATCAACAATAACAATGAAGAAAGTAAAACTAGCTTATTGATTTTTTATACATAGAGGAAATAATTATTTTGTAAGGACTTAGCAATAATTTGTTTACAAAGTCTAAAATTACTGTCCTGCATCAAGGTTAATTTTTTTTTGTAATTTACCTTGTCACTATTGGTCCATTAATTGGTCAACTCAGTACTAAAATTTATGATAAGCGAGACGACTTCAGTTTTAAAATCATAAATTTTCCTAATATGTGCAGCAATATACCAGCTTCTCCTGCATATGGTGTTTACATCTCGCAATTGATTCGTTATGCAAGAGCCAGTAGCAAATATTCTGATTTCTTGAAGCGTCATCTTTGTCTGAAAAACAGGCTACTGGACCAGGGCTATAAAAAGATTCGCCTTATTCGATCTCTTAAAAAGTTTATATTCCGATATCAAGATCTTGTCGGAATATATTCTGTCTCTGCAGATACAATGGTAAAAGATACATTTTCATATAGTGAAAATGTATAAAGATAAGGATTTGGTATATGTGGTTACAATGTCAAAAATATTTTCTGTGAATGTGTGACGTAAAAATGTTTTTGACATTTACAGTCATTTATAATTAAAATACTTCAAAGGACTCATAGTTATTGATGGTGATGGTTCACGAGATATATTAGATACCCTCCTAACTGAATTTAGTACTGTTTGACTACTATTTTACCTATTTTGTTCCAGTATTGTTATAAATGCTGTTATAGTGACAACCGGAACCTTTGAACCGTAATGGAAGCGAGAGGTTGGCGCCGTAAAATCTGACTCAATCCACCATTTCTTTAGAAATGCCTGTACCAAGTCAGGGCCATTGCGGTTTCCCAGTTTCCCGGTTGTTGACTGATTTTGTCTGTTTATTGATTTATGAGTTTTGACTTTCCCTTTGGAAGATTGCTCTGTGTTCGGTAATTTTGTTATTACCCTTATTTGCAACAATGGGAAGAAGAAAATCTTACATGATCGAAAAGGACAGTCAGACCCAAATAGGTTGCCAGGAAAAGAGAAACAATGGTTTTCACTTGACCAAACTTACCATATCACTTGTCTGCAGTCATTTAGATAGATAATTATTTAGTAATTATACTGTCTGATGTTGCAATAGACATCATGCCTATTAGCCATTGCATTAAACTTGCAAGGTGCCGTCATAGTTATGATTGTATGGTAGTTGGATTTACAACTACCTATGCAATCAGTGCCTATCACCACTAACGTTGTGAGTTCGAATCCCGCTCAGGTAAGGTGTACTCGATAGGACATTATGTGATAAAGTTTGTCAGATCTGTGGTTTTTTCCAGATAGTTCGGTTTCCTCCACCAATAAAACTGACCGCCACGATATATTAACTGAAATATTGTTGAAAGTGGCGTTAAACACCATAACCCTAACACTAACCTTCCTTAAACTTAAAATCATATCAGTAAGCATTTGGCTTTATTATTTAAAAAAAAAATACTTATCTTGCAGTCTCAAGGAAGAAGTGAGATTATGTTGACCTTGGAGAAAGTTATTGGAGGCCTAGGATCGGCTGGAGGTGCTATATACAAAGACATCTACAAGGCAGCTAAACAATGTATGACTGACAGAGCCATGTCTGTCAGATATGCAGCAGCCAAGGTAATTCAGTTAAGAGTATTAGTCATGTATGTAAGACGTGCCTCACAATCAGATATTGAATAGGTTGACATTAACACCAGGGTTTCGAGTCATATAGTAAGATGACCTCTTATTTTTGTTAAAATAACATATAAATCCAGTAAGGAAGGTTTTAAAATGGCTGTTTACAGCAGGTGATCGCTTATTCAAGGTGCACATTGGGGCAAGTTTTACTATTACTGTCAAAACCATTTGTTACCCATTGCAATAGTTTATGGATATTTATTTCCTTATTCAGCAATGGTTTAGAACTACATGTATATATCTTTTCCTTTTCAGTGCATGATACAATTAGTTAAAGAAGCCCAGTTCTTATATACTACAGAATTAGAAACAGTCACTTCACTTTGTTTTCGGGCTTTAGATGGTTCTAATTATGATGCCCGCTGTGCTATTGGTAAACTACTTGGAGAATTGTTGTACACTGCTCAATCTATGAAGACACCTGTAGGTAAGTCTAATTATCTCCCTTTGTCACTGGGGAGAGGGGGGGAGGAGGGGGCATCATGGTCATGATCGTATGGTAGTTGGATTTATACAACTACCTGTGCAATCAGTGCCTTTCACAACTAAAGTTGTGAGTTTGAACCCTGTTCATGGAAAGGTGTACTCGATTCAACATTATGTGATAAAGTTTGTCAGTGACTTGAGACTAGACAGGTCAGTGGTGTTCTCCGGGTTCCTCCAGTTTCCTACACCAATAAAACTGTAGGTAAGTCTAAATAGCATATAGACAATAATACTTCTGTTCACCATATCATATGAAATGTTTGGGTCATGGGTCATAATCGAGCTGAAAAATGGTTATCTGTATTTTAATCTTTAAAAATGCATAAAATTCCATTATAAAGATATAAAACAACATGGAAATATATCAAAGTCATCACTGTTTGATTGAATTCTTATCAAAAGTCTGAATGCTTTAATAGTTTAAAGGGTTATAAAAATAGCAGGGTAAATCATGATAATTTTTTTTTATCATCAATATATTATTTATAAGTCATGATAAGTTAGAGAATATTGTGTAGCATAATTGAAATAGCTGAATGCATTTGGAATGTTGTTGCATAACTGCTTTTCTTTTTTTGGTGGAGCCATTCTGAAAATATTAATTTGTTGCTAAAAAAGAAATAAAAAAGAAGGCATTGATTGATTGAAATGGAAAGGAAAATTATTCAGTCAGAATATTATCTAGCTATGTTCTTAGAGAGAATTGATATCTTTTGACAAAAGAGATAGAATAAGTCTAGAATTAATTGATGAAGTAAAAAATGTAGCAGTATATAGAAACATGAATGTTACATTGAACGTAAATAATGAAAATATGTTAATCAGTGCCCACTTTTTTAAAAACCGATACTGCTTCAATGAAAAAAGTGAGATTTTGATATGATTTTCATTTTGCCTGGGTAGCAGTACCAACATATAGGGAATACAAAAGTATACTATACATCATCTCACATTATAATCCAAATCATTATAAGATTTGATACTCTTCATGGAATTTCACCAACTTGACCAAATTTCTTTTTTTTTATCTATTTTTGTGTACCATCTCTTTTTTATGCTTTTTATGCTTTTAATATTTTGTTCTGTTTCTTTTACAAATAGTCATAGAAAAAAAATTCTATGTTCAATTTAATTTTTTTTTTTTTTTTTTTTACAAAATTTAACTTTTGCTCACATTATTTATTAAGGTAAAACTAACAGTAAAATACATTTATTATTTATTTGATAATAATTTGAACTCTATGTTTTCAGTATTTTAACGGATCCGGAAAGATAATAATTTGAAAGACTTAAAAAAAAATGGATTGAGAGATGATTTTACTTCCTGGTAATATCACATGTGGCATTTCAAAAAATTATATCTTGATAGATGGATCTGAATTATTAAACTTCAAAAACTAATTAAAATCAAAATTGATATTGATGTTTGTGACAGAAAATAAATATATGTTAATTACTTAGACCATTTTACAGGTAAAATTGGGCGACCCAATTGTGAATTGTACTGGTAATTGAAATCTTGTAAAAGTAGGGAAATAATTAGGAAATGGTGTTTTTTCGAACTATAGTTATCTAATGAACAAATTAGACATGTCATTGCAATGATAATGCCAACAACTGGTCATTTAATTTGTCTCTATTAGATTACAAATAAGGGGCTACGGGTACTCCTGTTTCCTCCACCAATAAAACTGACGGCCACGATGTAACTGAAATATTGTTGAAAGTGGCATTAAGCACCCTAAACCAAACCATTGTAGTCATGATCGTATGGTAGTTGGATTTACAACTAACTATGCAATCTGCCTATCACCACTAAAGTTGTGAGTTTGAACCCCGCTCATGGCGAGGTGTACTTTATACAACATTATGTGATAAAGTTTGTCAGTGACTTGCAACAGCTCGATGGTTTTCTCCTGGTACTCCAGTTTCCTCCACCAATAAATCTGACCGCCATAATATAAATAAAATATTGTTGAAAGCTGTCTTAAACACCATAAACCTAACCCTAACGCTAGATTACAAATAAGTTACTACCCATTCACCAAAATTTGACTGGTACTTCTTTACATGTTGAAAATTTTTATAAAATTTGAAATGGCTTTGATGATGCAACTTTCCATTTCATTGTCTAGATATTATCTGCTGATTTAATTTTAAATTTACACTTTCATTTTCTAAGGTAAAGCCAAACTGGTGAAGGTGGAAGATGCCTTAAATTTATTGGCATCAGGATTCCTTAAAGGTGGTATAGGTTTCTTAAAGAGTTCAGCTGCCGGGGAGATGATCAAAGGAAGTTCTAAAGAAATTAACAGAGAAATCAGAGTGGGAATCACTCATGTAAGTTAAACTTTTTTAGTGTCAAGCTAAAAACAACCGCATCAGTGGTGTAATGGTCAGCATGCTATCCCCAAGTGTGGTAGATCATGGGTTTGATCTCCACTATGCTCGCAGCATGAAGGAGTAAGAGCAAAGATTGGTTGGCTTGGAATCAAGATAATGTGTCTTAGTGGAGTAACATGTCTTCCTGTGGAATGTTGTTTCAGTGAGCTAGCACTATAACAATCCAACTAAGCATGTTGGTCTAATACACAGCAGATGTCATCTCATTGAAACCTAATTTGTTCTGGCCATGATCTGTAGATAAAGTATTATACTGTCAAACCTGTATTAAGAATAAGGGTAATAACAAAATTACCGAACACCTAGCAATCTTCCAAAGGGAAAGGCAAAACTCATAAGTAAACAAACAGACAAAATCAGTCAACTACCGGAAAACCGCAATGGCCCTGACATCTTTGAAACAAAGAAAAGTCATCGTATAAGGCAGGTGACATCTTAAAAGAGGTTCAAATTTTCTAAGACATGACAGGAAAATGGGTGACCTTTTAAAACAGGTGAATGCTTGATAGAGGTGACCGCATGAACAGGTTCGACTGATTTTTATTTTGACATTCATCATGACATCCTTTGCATTCATTATGAAGTTAAAACTTAAATTCAATTTGATATTTAAAGCTTCACCATATATATATGTATTATTTTAGGCCTATATTGAATTTGTAAGAAGTATGGGAGGACTATGGTTAGAACGTAATATCTCCTTATTCCTCAACCATGTACTAGATTTGGTAGCTAATCCAAAGGCCACGCCCACTCACGTAGATGCTGTGTATGCCAGGAAGTGTGTTCTGTTTATAATGCGTTGTTCTATAGGAGGCTTACTGGGAGAGAAAGCTCAAATCGCTGCTGCCAAGGAAATCTGCCAAATTATAATCAAACAGATGAATGCAGTGGGTAAGTTATTAATAAATCATTTATAAACTGTCAAAATTTATTACATAGGCTTTGTGATGTCTGATATATGATTTACCTACCGTATACTATTTCTCTCATGTGTATCGGTTTCAATGGTTATTTGATGGCGAGTGGGGTTGTATTTCAAGCTCATGACTTAATCCTTTTGTCTGTAACAAATAAGGTTGATCACTTACGCAATAGAAAGGATTAATATATAATTTTCAAATTAATAAATTGCTTTCACAGACAGAAAATGATTGGTTTCAATGGTTATTTAATGGTGGGCGTCTTTTTTTCTCAAGCTCGTGACTTTATCCTTATTGTCTGTAACAGATAGGGTTAATCTCTTATGCAATAAAAAGTATTATTACATAATTTCAAATTAATAGATTAATTTCACAGACAGAAAATGATAAACACGAAATTGATCTCATCATAAAGTACATTTATCAGCTGATTTCAGGCGTGTTGATTACAGGTATTCAGAGAATTGAATTTATTTCATGTTTAAATTAAGATTAATATTTAAAGAAGTTTCAAAGTCAGTTTTGTTTTGTTATGATTTAAAATAAATAGAATTGTTTTCAATCTATCAATAATGAAGCTGCTGCAGACATACTAATTGCTAATAAGTACTAAAACTAGTTGTATTGATGAAAGGTTCATTCAGTATTTGGACAGAGTATTTTATAGTGCATTGGCATACAAGTTTTTGTGTGCAAAACACTTGTTTAAAAATGTAGATATCAAATTTAGTGAGCATAACGCATTTCTGGAATTTTAAGTTAGACATCTAAACCAAGATTTTGATTAAACATATTTTATTGCTCAACATATTTATACGCCTGTCTCGAGACGGGCCATATTATGTGATTGGGGAGGGCGGGCGTCCACACAGGTTTCCGCACAATAACTTTAGTTCTGTATATCGGAGCTTTACCAAACTTGGCCACATGATTTCCCTGTGGAAAGGGAAGAACCCTATTTATTTTGGGGTCATTAGGTCAAAGGTCAAGGTCACCGTTACTATAAATATTGACAAAAGGGTCGTTTCCACACGATAGCTTTAGTTCTGTATATTGGATCTTTACCAAACTTGGCCACATGATTCCCCTGTGGAAGGGAAAGAACCCTATATATTTTGGGGTCATTAGGTCAAAGATCAAGGTCACCGTTAAAATTTCTTACAACAGGATCGTTTCCGCACAATAACTTTAGTTCTGTATATTGGATCTTTACCAAACTTGGCCACATGATTCCCCTGTGGAAGGGGAAAATCCTATTTATATAGACGGATGTATTTTGTGATGCACACATTTCTTGTTACAATTTGATTGCATTAAAAAAATGTTAAAAACAAACAACAACAAAAGGATTGGACACAAGTTGCACTAACTTACAAAGGTCCTCTCCATACAATAAATAATAACAATAAGACATATGTCTGCAATAAATGGACTGCAATTTGGTTTGAGAAACTGCATTTTGGTCTATTTTGTGTTATTAACATAAAATATTAGCTTAGATATCGTAGGCATGCAATATCAGGTGAAAGTGGTAGTGTTTTACAATAATAACACAAAAATAAATGTTTTGAGACTACAATGCAGTTTCTCAAACCAAACTGAAATCCGTTAATAGCAGAATACAATTTACAACATAATGAATTCTTGTGACACATTATAATATATAATTATTCACTAACTAATATTTGAATTTAAATATTTAGTGTTATTTCAGCATGTTAACTTAAATACGATTGATGGTTTATTCATTAACAAAGATGAAAAAAAACTACTGTCCAACAGTAATTAAAGCTGTATCTATTATATGTTATCTATTTTTTTTATGTTTGAATGTGAAATTTGTAGATTCGTAGATTTGCGTAATCAATTTGTATCTTATCACTAAGTAAAACAGGTTACACCCTGATTCTTCATGAAGAGTTGTAAAAATATCACCCCACTGAATTGATAGCTTTTAAACTTCATGATGTAAATCTGTCAGTCACAGTAGGATCTAAATTGATTAGCAAAATTCACAGCTTGAAGTTTGTATATAAACAAAAACAAGTGTTTGTACATGCCCAGCTATCAATCAAAAGGAATTTCAAATTAAATCTACCTCAACTTCGTTAACCTTCATAATCTTTATTATTATACCCCCTACAAACAAAGTTTGGGGGGTATATAGGAATCACCCTGTCCGTCCGTCCGTCCGTCCATGTACCTTGTGAGCGCAACTCCTCCTAAACGGCTTATTGGATTTTTATGAAACTTTACACACTTGTAGGACACTACCTGCAGATGAGCATGAAGGAATATGGTTGCTGTCCAAAATTTAAAAGGGGAGATAATTCAACTTATACTGTCTGTTCTACCATGTACCTTGTAAGCGCAACTCCTCCTAAACGGCTTATTGGATTTTTATGAAACTTTACACACTTGTAGTACACTACCTGCAGATGTGCATGAAGGAATATGGTTGCTGTCCAAAATTTAAAAGGGGAGATAATTCAACTTATACTTTCACGAAAAGGGGGGGGGGCATGAACCTTGTAAGCGCAACTCCTACTAAGCTGCAAGCGGGGGGTATCACTCAGTGAGGTCACTCACAGTTCTAGTTCAAACTTCTATAGATTCAAAATTTCAGTTCTAGAATATACAGCAAAAATTATGCTGAAATTTACTCTGTAAAAACAGTAATTAAAAAAAAAATCTTTCCCTGACATGAATGTGGCCAGAAAAATTGAATTCCCCAGGTTTATTCTCATTGGCTGCTATTTATACTCCTTCCCCGGCCTTTAATACTCAATTTTGATCAGTGGTGTTTATTTATATTCCCCAGGTTTATTCTCATTGGCTGCTATTTATACTCCTTCCCCGGCCTTTAATACTCAATTTTGATCAGTGGTGTTTATTTATATATATTTATTTTGTTAGGAGAAGCAGCAGTAGATGGGAGTAATGATGCTAAGTCATTGAGTATCTTAGGGGGACAACATGTCCTCGTGTGTGCTCTACATGAACTGGGAAGTTTGGTCTTAAGACTGGGAACATCTGCTAGTCCCTTGGTAGCTGAACCGGCCACAGGTATGCTCATCTTTGTGTTTCCATAATTTCTCAATCATATTTTATGCCATTTTGTTATTTTTTCCCATTTAAGGGAGCACTTTGTGAGTTGTTTGTTAAACATGTATTCACAAAGTTCTATCTAGTACCGTCTCATAGATAAAAGGGATATATTCCTCAGATTTTTTTTGATTTTTTTAAGTCTGATTTTAAGGAAATTCACTTCCATATACTCCTCATGCCCTTTTCAAACAGATTCTACTATTCTACATAGTGATCATGGCGATGGCTTTGATGTACAATAATTATTTTCAGTGAATCTGGTGTAGGAGAAATAATCACTTGTCAACTTGCCGTGGTCGTATCACGCTGCGCCCGATATTGTCATTTATTGAACTTAAGTATAGAGTATAAATTTGATTTGCTTTGAGCAGAAGAGATACAGGGTCTTTACAATTTTCCTGGTTTCAAAATGGCAAAAAATGTTCCCTCAATTCACAGTTTAACCAAAATTAGTGTGCTTATAATTGTCTGGACAAGTGGTAGTGGGTCTAACAATGTTTTACAGTGCATTTCTTATGCACTAAATTTAATATCTACGTTTTTCTTACAAATTATATATTAAATTTAATGTAATGTCTTTTAGGTATTATAGAACCTGTTGTATCAGTATTAATACATCCAAGTCCAGCCTCTAGACTGTCAGCCTCATGGTGTCTAGGTTGTATAGCCAGAGCCTTACCCTCACAACTAACTCCTCTATTAGACAGATGTGTTGAAAGGATGGATAAATTAAAAAGTTCTCCAGAGGCTGTGTCTGGATATAGTAGTGCTATAGCCGCATTGTTGGGAGGCGTTTATCAATGTCCTCTAGGGATACCTCATGCAAAGGGCAAGGTATATTATATTATTGCAGACATAATGATATGTTGAATGGGTGGATTAATTAAAAAGTTCCTCAAAGATATTAGATATGCTATTGCTGTCACCTCAATCTAGAGGGTATTTGTAAATGTCCTGTAACCTCCCTCTAGAGGGTATTTGTAAATGTCCTGTAACCTCCCTCTAGAGGCTATTTGTAAATGTCCTGTAACCTCCCTCTAGAGGCTATTTTTGAATTATATAATTGGTCAAGTCTATCCTTTGTGTTGAAGGTATAAATTAAAAAAGTTCCCTAGAGATATTTGAGGAGAGACTCGCTAGTTAGCAGATGGGAACTTTTAGTGTTTAGGAATGTTTTCTCTCTTGGGATTCCTCATGCAGAAGGCCAATATTTAATATATTATTAAAAAAACATCTTTAGACTATAAATCACAGAAAACCAATACAATATACCGGTACAAGGAATGAAACATTATACATTGAAAAGTGGGAATAAATTAAAGCATTACTTATATCTGATTAAATAGATAATTGCTCACTGTTTAAATGTATCAGTATGTCTTTATACTTTTATCAAGAACAACTGTGTTAATAAAAACAAAAATAAGCCAGTACTATATGTATATAGATAAAGCCGAATCTGCACATGCAGCCACCTTTATTAAGCAATAACTTTGAATAAGAGGTCAATTTATCATTGATCACAAATAAGTGCAAAGCAAACTTTTTAAGCAGCCACATGTTTTATGTGGTAACTTTTTGATGATCCTCTGACTAACCACTTGATACAGGCGTTAGGATTAGGATTATGGTGATTAATGCCACTTTCAACAATATTTCAGTTATATCATGTCGGTCAGTTTTATTGATGGAGGAAACTGGAGTACCAGGGGTAAACCACCGAACTGTCACAAGTCACTGACAAACTTTATCACATGAAGTTGTTGGATGCACCTCACCATGAGTGGGATTCAAACTCACTTCTATAGTGGTGATAGACACTCAATGCATAGGTAGTTGTAAATCCAACTACCATACTATCATGACCATGACGATCACCCACTTAATACAAGTTTGACTTTATATTTTATGTAGATAAAAACACATTATTATATTTGCCTGTAACAAAAAAATGTGATTTTGTTTCAGCAATTATTCAGTTTAGCTGAAGAACTATTAAGAACAGCTTTACAGAACAGTAGATTGTCATTACAGAGAACACAGTCTGGATGGTTGTTATTTGGAGCACTTATGACTCTAGGTAGGACTTTCTCATGGTATATTTAATGATAATGGGGAACAGGACAAAAGTTCCTTGGATAAAAGCCCCCAGACATTATCCCCCATAACAAAAACCCACCCATAATGTAATACAGGACTAAGAAAAATGAATAATAAATACAATATGAGATAATATAAATAATAAGGTATTTCATCATTTGTTATGACCTAAGTTGTAATATGTGGAATTGAAACATGACAATTTGTTTTGCCATCCTTTTAATGGTTCATAATGTATGTTTCTAATTTTGAAATAATCATAAATTCTTGTGTGATTTTTTTCACGTTTTTTCTTCTTCAAATGTTTATTGTGATTTAATTAGAACATTTTGTTATGCTTTGACTGCAATGTGAACCATGTAATATTTTTTTTAGGAACTCCAGTGGTTAAGAACCATCTACCCAGAATGTTACTACTATGGAGAAATGCATTCCCTAGGTCTACAAAGGAGTTAGAATCTGAAAAAATTCGTGGAGATTCATTTACTTGGCAGGTTACCTTAGAAGCTAGGGCTGGGGCATTAGGAGGTATATACAGTTTATTGACAGAAATTTTATATCATGGCCGATATATTTCTTATTTTAAAAATATTTCTTTACTTACAAAATAGGTTATAATTTGTTTAATATTTTTAGTATTTGATTCTTTAATTCAATAGCCATATTTTATGAGCTGCAAGACTGCATGGACAAAAGGTCTGACATATTTCTCTACAGACTAGTAGAAATTTTTTTTACAAAATGTATATGAAATATTATCTGAAAATTATGGTACTAGAATATACTACTATTTTCAACTCTGGTGTGGAACTGGTGTAAGCTAAACATTATTTGATGGTGATGTTTGGCAGTTTGCTAACTTAGATTTTTTAAATATTCTATATCTGTCATATAAACGATAATATTAGATATTTTTGGAACTTAAATTTATTTATAGAGTTTTTGCAAAATTAATTATGTTTATAAATATAATAGTTATAAACATGTTTTATTATATTGGATACTTAATATAGAAAGTGATATAGTCTGTTTGACTTCTGTAAATCTCCAGAAATTTTGTTTTAATCCATTTTTCAAAACAACAATATTTTTTTTCTAGATGTATGTTGACATATGATATATATATATGAATTCAGACAGTTAATTTAAATTTTTTTTGTCAATTAATAAAAAAAGTTGTCCATTCTAATTCTATATCCTGAAGTTTAAAAAAAATAGCATGGAGACAAGTAGTGTGTGTATGTTATTGATATAATGATACACAAGAGTGTTATGAGATGAAATAAGTGACAGTCTGTCAAGCGACTCCTGATTTTCCTTATTTTTCATGATTTTTCATGATTTTTTCCTGAATAAGTTAGATAAACTCCTGATAACTCCTGATTTTGAACTTTTTCCCCACAAAAAAAAAATAACATAATATGTTGAAATTATTTTAGTGTAAAGCATCTTATCAATAAAAGGAGGTGAGGAAAATGGCCTAAATAAGAACTTTTAGCCTGCCATGACATTCTGACATTCTGATAATGACCTTCATCTGGAATCAAAAACACCATGCTTAAATTTATATATTATGGCCTGAAAGCTCTTACTTAGAGGGGAGGAAGGCGGCCATTTTTTTGTTTTTTTTTTGTATGGTTTTCTCACTTTTTAATTAAAAAAATTCCTGATAATCTCCTAATTTTTAACTATAAACCCTCCTGATTTCCTAATTTTTTTAAGCCAAAAAGTGCTTGACAGACTCAGTAAGGTGTATGAAATATTTCAAACTTATTATAATAATTGTTGTTTGTTCCTTTTGACAGCCATGTACAGTTTCTTACTTCACTGTAGAGAGTTGGTGACAGAGGATGTGATCAGAAGATTACTGGCCCCGCTAGAATGTGCTCTTCTCATGTTTTCACAGTACGTATATAATTGTTTTCTTTCTCAAAGATTTGAAATGACAATAAATTGACGAAACATTTAATTATACAGCATTAAAGTTTTGAAGAAAATTACACTTGAAATTGCAAAAATTATATTGACGGAATGGCTGAAAAATAGCTTTCATCATTTATACTTGGGATATGGTGTTGACACCAGTTTCAACAACATTTCAGTTATAACGTGGCGGTCAGTTTTATTGGTTGGGGAAGCCAAAGTACCCAGAAATAACCACCGACCTGTTACAAATCACTTGACAAATTTTATCACATAATATTGTATAGAGTACACCACACCATGAGTAAGATTTGAACTCGCATTAGGGGTGATAGACACTGATTGCATAGGTAGTTGTAAATCAAACTACCATACGATCACGACCACGATCGCCGTAAAGATTAGAAAGCCAAAGAATGTAAAAGTGGTTGTATTTTGCATTTTTTTGTTATTTTCAGTATACCTGGTGTTATTAAACAGTACGGTTCACATTTAAAGGCCAGTGCAGCTATGGTTAGGTTACGATTGTATGACGTGTTGTCGTTACTTCCACCAGAAACCTTTGAAGGTAGGTTTATTAGTACATATATTGACTGAACTATTTTAGTATGTATATATATGTATCAAGTATTATAATGGGTTAGAGTTAGGGTTAGGGTTATGGTGTTTAATGCCACTTTTCAACAATATTTCAGTTATATCGTGGTGATCTGTTTCATTTGGTGGAGGAAATCGAAATACCCAGAAAAAACACGGACCTGTCACAGGTCACTGACAAATTTTATCACATAATGTTGTATCGGGTACACCTCACCATGAGCGGGATTCGAACTCACACCATTAATGAAATTAATATATGACAATCAGTGATCGGGAAAGTCCAGCGCCATGCGCAATTTGTGCATTAAGCTGAAGAATGGCGCAGTGAAAGTAAAATGTAAGCGCCCGTGTGGCACACAATAATTTTGCAAGGTTCGGTATCCATGGAACGATAGTCATCAGTCGTGTGGTACACCGAATTGCAGTGAACCCCTTGAAAAACAGTGAACCCCACTGAATTATGCATAATCATGTCGAAATTGGATCATTGAGAACGTTTTGCCTATTTATATATTTATCGGACTGTCTCGTGGTTTTTCCTTTGCTTAACGCTGAAGTAAATATAATTATGAAATGTCTAAATACCGGGAAAAGAATAACAACCAATGATGTGACTGTTTTTTCAAATGTTACTCTAAATAAACGTTTGTAAATTTGATTTTTGACAAATATGAATCAAATGAATGAAAATTTGTATAAAATCATCCATAAATTCAATATGAAATTTTATTTTAACGGAAAATTCTATTTCTGAAAGTACGTGTCTGCGAGTTATTGTTTGCCGGTATTTAGTGGAATTTTATAAAAAATGCCTCCGAAAAAAAGCAGCGTCTGCCTGTTTTACCTGGCCAGAAGACTTTGTTTTCGTTTGTTGGTCAAGATGGAAATAAAAATTTCGATCCTGACGATTCTGTGAGAAAAGAAACTGAATATATGATTGACTCTGGCTAACAAGACGTACAAGTACCCCCGACTCTGTCTCATCAGATTGTGATGCTAATAAGAAAGACGTCCGCAAATGCTGTCCTGTTCAATCATGGTTGTTTATTGTTAAAACTTACTTGGAATAAAAATTCATTTGAAATGTATGACTTTATAAAGCCTTTTGACCTTTATTTGATTTACTGTGTGTGTAACTGAGTTGAGAACAGATTCCATAACAAAGGCATGAAAGGTGTATCAAATGTTAATTTTTTTATTCTCTGTAATTTTGATTAGCTTGTGAAATTGTTCTTGTTCCTTGTGGTACAAAATGTAAGTGGTTTCTCAATTATATTGGTCAAGATAAGGAAATCTACAATACAAATTTAACTATACATCAGTGTCACTGGATTGGAAAAATGAAGCTTGAAACCCTAATTCCTCAGTGATACCTGTTCCCCCTGGTAATTATAATTATGTGGGATATTAAAAATAATAGAAAAATAAGTGATATTTGATTGCTTATAGATATTAAATGGAGAAATTTTAAATATGTGGCATGCTAAAGTGTATGTTTCGATAATGGGCAAAGTTAAACATTTCAGTCCTTGGAATAACAATGTAGTGAAGCAGGTAAAGATGAGTGAATCCAGAGTCTGTAGAAATCACTAGAAAACTGAAAAGCAATTCAATTTCAATCAATTATATTTATTTAAATGTTACATGAGCTAAAGTATGAAAATACATTCATCTATGCATTATTGTGCTGGAAATTTATTTCATTTGCAATGGCCCATTCATATATGATAGCATGGCCCATTGAAATTCAGAATGGCCCATTGAAATTTTTTTGAAGGGGCCATGGGCCCATTCTGAAAAAAACCTTCAAGATCACTGGACAATGTTAGATGTAATATGGATTGTTTCTGTATTGTATCATATTTTTTCTTATGTTTGACTGGAAGGCCACATTTTCAATATATTTTTATCACCAAAGTGTTATCTGCCAGTATTCAGTTACAAACCTATTGTCATGTCAGCACCCATTGTTATGATGGTACCACATCATTGGTGTAATGGTTTAGCATGCTCTCCATATGTGTGGTAGATCAGGGGTTCAAGTTTCGGTCGGGTCAAACCAAATACAATGAATGATATTAGTATCTGTTGCTTCTCCATTCGTTAAGCACACTGCATTAAGGAGTAAGAGCAAAAACTGGTTGGTTCTGAATCAGTATGATGTGTCAGAGTTGAGTGATATGTCTACCTGCGGACTGTTGTTTCAGTGAGCTAGCACTATAAAAATCCAACTAAGCTTGTTGGTCTAGTACAAAGCAGACATATAGAATCTAACACCGGCAAAAGTGCAAGACAGGGAAATCACCGACACCCGAGGGTAAGATTACAATCGTTCGCTGACGAGGCTCGCCGAGTCTGCGAACGATTGAAATCTTACCCGAGGGTGTCGGAGATTTCCCTGTCTTGCACTTTTTGCCGGTGTTTGATTTTATTTCTCACTTTTATCAGCTGTTACCTAATTGTTTTGTTTACATTCCCGATCGAGCGTTTTCCCGCAAATTTTGTTTCCATTGCTGAAGTAAATATTCAATTTATTCATATGCATCCGTGTCTTGGCAGTATTTTAAATGTATTTCATAATAAAATACAATGTATTTAATAAATATATGATAAATGTAACTCAACACTACACCTGTGGCTGTGAAAAAATATTTGAATTTGGTCAAAGGGAGGTACGTTAGTTACTAACAAGGGAGAGCACTCTATTATTTACTCAAAGTAAACAAACATTGACCTGAAAGTCATACACCGTGAAACATGAAAGGTGCACGATAGTTAAATTATTAGCTAGCAGAATAGTATACATACATTAATATAAAAATACTTATGTAATAGAATCGTGGTTTTATTGGTGAAGCATGGAGAACTGGGGGCAGTTGACATAAACTGTACAGCATGTATTTGCCGGTAAAACGCACGTGATTTTTTTGTCTTGCACTAGTGCAAGATAAGACAATCTCACATCGCTAAAAATAGGAATTGGTCTGTCTCAAAAGTGAGAAATCATCCTCTCATCGGAATGTAACTTGTTCTTACCATGACATAGTTGAAAAATTACTCATTTGGCATTAAACAACAATAACTCACCCACTCACTCAAGAATACATGTATATGAATTATATTTTACTCAGCAACCTATACAGTATTGTTACGAGAGTTGGTAGCAGAGTTTACTTTGACAGATAATCCAGCTAATACAACAACGTCCCTGCTCAGATCTCTGTGTCACGTAGACGACAGTGTTATATTAGGTTCATGGCTACAAGAAACAGACCACAAGGCCATAGAAGACCAGGTGAGAGATATAAATAGAGCTGATGTAACCCCATGTGATATTCAGTTTGGCAGCAGCATTTTATTTTAACACCTGGATTTCAGTTTTGTAACATTCTTAGCACAAATCATTTTACTTTGTATAATTTTTTAATGTGACACCACATGTCAGCTCATATCATTTAGTTTTGTAATGGCACGTGTCGGTAAAAATCTGTTACATTTTTTATTTCTTGGCACTTTCAATTTTTGTATGTGTTTGCACATTGTTATTTCTATGTTGGCACATGGCAGAGAATTTTGTAACATTCTTTTTGTAAATGTTATAAACATGATTAAGTGATTAACGATGTTTTTTAAAACGAGAGGACTTTTCTCATTCATCTCTCATCGAAGGGCGAAGCCCTGAGATGAGAAATGACTGAGATACGTCCTCGAGTTTTAAAAAACATCTTTAATTATTTTATCGCTATTTTGTATTCATAATTAAATAATTTTTGTTGATATACTGACATTTTTTTAAACACCATTAATATTTTATATCGTTGATCACTTATTATCAAGGATTTGGTATTGTGACGTCATTATAACGTCATATTAGTGTTGTTTGTTTATCACGAGACTACTTAGTTACTGGCGATAATTTTTCATCTCACTAATGTGAGATGGAAAATTCTCAGATAGCAAGATCAAAGGAAAATACCGCAAAATAGCGATAAAGCAACATATTGGGCGTGGGAGATATATTGATAATAAAATATAAAAAAAAATACCACACAGCTTTCACTAAAATTACTAATTACTTTGTCATTTACTAAGACCAAAGGTCATATTGTGTATACCCATCACTTTTTCATTTGTCATTGTTGTCATCATGTGTCTGTCACTTTGTTTATATTTCATTCTTCTTCTCCCGAAACCACTGAACCAAATAGAATCTTTATTTTAAAAAGTTTATGAGATATTAGATATTACTGGCAATCTCTCAACACGGGACCTCGGTTTTATTTACCTCTCATCCGAAGGACGGTTTGGTTGTAAATTTATACATCCCGCACAACCGACAGATGCCCCTTCAAGCGGAAGAAGCTCTCGGTCCCATTTCTATACCCCGGGGTTCTCGCAGGCTTTTGGTATAGACAGGATTCACTGTAATTTAAACTCTAATAAGCAGTCACCTCAATAACAGTTTAGCAGTCACTCAAAATTTATCTTATGATATTAGTTTACTTGTATTTAGCTATCCGTTTTCATCCAAAATAAAAAAAAAAAATCTTCTGTATTTAACTTTTGAGGCGTTCTCAATGCATGAATGTTCTAATTAAGCTATCAAATTATTGAATAATTATCTTAATTAAATATAAATTTTTACAAAAACACAGCAGCATTACTAGACAACTTCCATGTTGTCCAATCAATTACCCTCCGGTTACAATTATTCGTGAATCATTACGGACCGGGTCTGACAATTTGAATCTACAGATCTTAAATTAGTGGTAATGTCTTTGTGAAGGGTGTGTGTTTGTAACTGTTCCTCGTGAATTGTGCATCATGAATGAAATTTTGTATAAAGGTACTGACAGGATCTTATTTGCTCATATAGTCACTTTGGGTATGTACTCACATATTTTCCTGATAATGCATGAAATATGAAATAAAGGATCTTTTTTCTGCTCATGCTATCTTTTATGATAGAGGAATTATTGAACGTTCATTCCTAACAAAATACCTGATTTTAATTAATAGTAAGTATATAATGTAACTGTTTTTGTTGCTATCATGAGAAGTTTGAATTTGTATATTTACAAGAACAGAATTTTATTTCATGTTGGATGAGAGGTGAACATTGTGGATATAGATCAAATAATGTCAAGTATGAGGGCTAAATATACTACTTGCCGAATTTTTGACCATATATACCTGTGTCCTATGGTACCTTGATAGTTAAATTATTTTTTTAAATGGTGGCGAAAATTGGTTCAAATAGAACGTGAATATGCAGTATCATTGAACCTGTGGTATCATAGGATCGGACAATTACTTTTACACACCTAAATTTGAATTTGCAGTCTCATTTCACGACAAAAACAAAATTAAATATATTCTGTAGTTAATTTTTTTTTAATCAGATACACTTCTCTTATCATTTTTGATTTAAAACTATGAGTGTGGTGTAGAATTGTATAACCTTCCAATAAGTTCAAAAAGAATTTAAACTAGTACTTTACTTAATAATAAGAAAGCTTTGTGACATATTATAGTTTGAACCTGAACGTAAAGTGGATTACGGTATTGTAAGTACCTAAACTAACAAGAGGAATGATTCAATGTCGGCATGACCTTTTATTGCTTCTTATTTACAGCCGAGTTGCAGAATTCTACTTTATTCTGTAGTTGTCATTTTGGCAGAAGGGATATGCAATTTTTTATTTCTAATATTGAAAAAAAAAAATTCTATAAAATGCATTGAAGTTTAAGGACATCTCAAGTGAATAATTTTATCTGGCTTTCGGTGACTTTTATCCTTTTTTTCTGTTTTATTTTTGCTGCTTAGTTACATATTTTGGGAAGTGTTGATTTAAGAACATGGTATTATTTGTCAAAATGCAACTCGGCTTTTATTTTGCATCATTGATGCATATGCAAGATTTATGAAGATGTTTGTGGCATAGCAAATAAAAAAAAAAAGAAGAAAATAGTAAAAAAATCTAATTTGTTCAATTTGTAATTTTTTTTATTAAATTATGACAATTCTCCATTGCGAATAACCTTGCCTTTAAAAAAATGTTAGACAAGCGTGTACAGCCCATTCACCAGCCGTAAAAACTAAGAAAGTAATAAAACCTTGGCAGAAATAGTTGTTTGGGTGGTTTTCATTCTAAATGATATCCAAAAGGTCTGAACTCCATCCAATATTTCCACCGGTAATTAAAGATGATAAATTCTTAAATGGGTTAAAGCAGCTTTATTTGAAGCCAAAATCAGCTAAAATTTTAACTATGAAGCATAATTAGGAGCTCTTTAACATATACAGGTATCCCAGGCTTTTTCGTCAAATTTACATTGTTGTCAATATTTGCTGATAACGACAATAATGAATATACATGTATAAGCAATACATCATTAAAAATCTTCTTATTTGAAACTTCTTGGTCAATTTGAACCAAATTTTGCAGGAATAGTCCTTAGATGGTGAGTGATCCAGGCTCGGGTTAGATTCTAGTTTTTTCTATTCCTGAATCTTACGGTTAAACATAAAATTATATAAACTGAATTTGATTTAAAAAATGCAATAGACCATAATAAACTAGAATGACAATTTTCTGCACTTTTTGAAGTAATGGAATGTGATGCTTGAAATGGATTTCCTTGTCTCATTTGTTACTCTTACCAAACATGATTTATATGAACTGTGCATAGTATTGGAACTTCATTTGTAATATTTAAAAATACATTTGATAGTTGTTTACATCTACATGTATAAATACATATATAAAATTAATATTTATTACACAATTTCACCAATATTAACAAAAAGATCAACCCCCCTCACCTCAAATCATTGAACATGAAAAAGAACCACAACATTGGAAATCTATATATGTTTGATAGATTCATTTTTTAGGCCCTTTAGTTTTCTTGCGTGGAAAGATTTAAAAGTTATTTGGCTTTCAAATCTTTCGACTTTGAGCGTACCTGACGAAGGTTATTCCAGAAACGTGTTTTATCTACATTTTGATTACTTGTATGTAGACAACCTCTGATGACTAATTGTTTTTTTTGTGAAGCTTCAGTAGTACCATAGCAATGGCTGATTAGTGTGTGAAACCAATATAGATATCCTTGCAAGGAAATGAAAAAAGAAACCTACGATATTTTTTTGACTTCTATGATGTAACACAGTCTACAATAACTCCTGAAAACGTTATATATTAATGAAAAAGAAATTGTATATTCAAACAACAGACAGAGTGACGTGACATCATAGAAAATAAATAAAGCAGAGTTATTTACCTTTTGAACATAAGAATTGATGGAAAATATGTGAATGAAACAAAATTGAATTTTAAATTGTGATAGAAGTGATAAACTAAATATATTTTTTAAAATGACAGCTTTATTCTTATAACCATTTTGCTGGGGGGAAAAATAGAAGTATAGCAACGACTACCTTGAAGATGGATAATTATTTCCAGCGGTTTTTAATAGTGGTTTTACCTCCTACATTTATCTTAAGTATGAGTGACAATCGTAGAGTCTGTTGGGAAAAAATTCACATTAAACATTGTTATAGACATTTGGAAAGAAAAAAAAACATTTCTGACATCCAATTTTGTTTTTTTAATTGTTAGAGATGAGACTGTGAATTCTTGTATGTTATTAAACATAATATTAAATATGTGAATGGAATGTTAATGTTACTTTATGCATGTACATCTGGCATGATATATATACACACTCAAAACCTTTGGCTTCATTGCAAAAGATGTGAAATCTCACCTCAGTTTTATTTAATATAATGCAGTACAAATACAATGTATACATGTATCTGTAATATGAATAGAGAATCATTTGAAATCACTACAATAGCCCCCCTTTTAATACCAACCCGTTTGCAATGAAAAAAATGTCATAAGTGAGGTGCCCTCTTTTGAGGGGAATACTTTAGTAGTATTTTACCTTCTCAGTACAGGCTTGAGGGATGGCCTTTTGAGAGAGATGCCTTATTAAAGGGATGGCCTTTTGAGAGAGATACCTTATAAAAGGGATGGCCTTTTGGGAGAGATACCTTATAAAAGGGATGGCCTTTTGGGAGAGATACCTTATAAGAAGGATGGCCTTTTTGGAGAGATACCTTATAAGAAGGATGGCCTTTTGGGAGAGATACCTTATAAGAAGGATGGCCTTTTGGGAGAGATACCTTATAAGAAGGATGGCCTTTTGAGAGAGATGCCTTATAAAAGGGATGGCCTTTTGGGACAGATACCTTATAAGAAGGATGGCCTTTTTGGAGAGATACCTTATAAGAAGGATGGCCTTTTGGGAGAGATACCTTATAAGAAGGATGGCCTTTTGTGAGAGATACCTTATAAGAAGGATGGCCTTTTGAGAGAGATGCCTTATAAAAGGGATGGCCTTTTGAGAGAGATGCCTTATAAAAGGGATGGCCTTTTGGGACAGATACCTTATAAGAAGGAGACTACTGTATATCTATTTTAATACAACCTCACATGGAAGAATATCTAGATAACTTCTTTATTCCTTTTGTTGTTTGCATATCTGATCAAAGCCTTTTTTAGTAAATGGCTTTTGTTGTCAGGCATCTGTCTGTCATTCAACTATATTTTTGTAACTTATCTAATATTATTTTTCTCCGTGAATCCTTGGACGGTACTCATTTCATATATAATATATCCAACAGCCCTGGGCTCAAGAAATTACTAAGAATATGAGTTTATTCACAAATGATCAAATTAAGCCAGAAATGAAAAAATATTAAAAAAATGTAAGCCATGTAATATGTTATTTAAAATATATTTTTAGGTGAAAATTGTAATTTTTGCCAATTGTGCAATTTTTACATATATCTGCTCATTGGGCTAATTTTAAAATGTATTTTTAAATGGTTGCAACTTCCAAATTTTGAGCCAGAATAGGTTCAAATTTAGATAATAGCTATATGATAGTTTATTTTAAAAAGATTCTGCATATTCCATCACATTGTTACTGAATTTGCATGGCAATGGTACAAATTAAGAAATTTTTTAATCGGGTGATTTGAGTAATTAGTCACCTGGATTTTTTAGTTTGTTTTTTTATTTTGTCAAAAATATTGCCTAGTAGACTTTTGATGCTGTGACTAGATAAAGTTGTATATAGTTTGTGTCATGAATTAACAAAGGTTTGTATTTATATACAGTCAAACCTGCCCATATGGTCACCTGTATTAAAAGGTCACCTTTTTAGCTCACCTGACCCAAAGGGTCATGTGAGCTTTTGTCATCACTTTGCGTCCGTCGTCGTCGTCGGAATGGTCGTCGTCGTCCGCGTCTGTAAACTTTTCATACTTTCATCTTCTTCTTTGAAACTACTGAACACATTTGGACCAAACTTGGCAGAAATGTTCATTGGGAGGTCCTCTACCAAATTTGTTATTTTGGTTTAGATCGGACAACCAACATGGCCGCCAGGGCCAATAATGTGTTCTGATTGGTTGAAACTTTGAAAATCTTCTTGTCAGAAACTACTCAGCCGATGGAATTGTAACATTATAGAAATGGTGACAGGATGGTCCTCTACGAAATTTGTTATTTTTGTGCCAATCGCATATCCAAGATGGCCGCCATGACTCGACTTAGTTTTAACATAGGACCCTATGGGAAAAATGTTTAAATTTTGTTCCCTCTGAAACCAGTAAGCCAATTTAAAGCAAACATGGCATAAATGATCCTTAAATGGTCAACTTTTAAAATTATATCCAGTGACCCAGACCTCCATCCAAGATGGCCGCCATCAGCGGATATAGTTTTAACATAGGACCCTATGGGAAAAAATGTTTTAAAATCTTCTCCTCTGAAACCAGTAAACCAATATAGCAAACATGTCATCGATGGTCCTTCGGTGGTCAACTTCCAAAATTGTGTTCAGTGACCCCAATATCGGTCCAAAATGGCCGCCGTCAGCGGCCATAGTTTTAACATAGGACCCAATGGGAAAATTGTTTAAAAGTCTTCTCCTCTGAAACCAGTCAGCCAATTTAAAGCAAACATGGCATGGATGTTCCTTGGGTAGTATATACTTTCAAAATTGTGTCCGGTGACCACAACCTTCATCCAAGAGGGCTGCCATGAGCAGACATAGTTTTAACATAGAACCCTATGGGATTTGAATAGTAACTTAGATGTATTCGGCATGCAGACATTCTTAAGAGGACTTATTTATATCAGGTGAGCGATACAGGCTCACCTGAGCCTCTAGTTCTTGTCCTGTCAGCAATTTTTATATGAATTGAGCCTTTTTTAAGAGGTCACCTGCCTTATAAGGCCACTTTTTCTTGGTCCCAAAGGTGACCTTTTAATACAGGTTTGACTGTACTTAACCTTTTGATCTGTAGTATGTGTTTGTAAAATATATATAAATTTACATACAACGTAGATATCATATATCATATTTTAACCTTTATTAGTAATAGTTTACAAGTATGAAAGTGAAATAATATGAAGAACACTACAATTAATACTTAGCTTTGTATCTACATGTAATATCCCTAAAGAACATGCAAGACTTATATACTAAAACAAAGTAGCATTACTTTTACTATGTGATGCAGATACATTTTAATATATTTGTTTAATTTTCACTTTTGAAAACAACTCTTACCACAGTGAGTATCAGGATATTTTTTTTTAATTTCCACTCAAGGTCATTGTGAGCACTGTGATGTAAAGATGAAAATTAGCCAGTCAATAATGTGTTTTTTTCTTTCTTTTTCAGCTGCAACCAAACAGTGCATCAGGTTCCGGAGCATTAGAGCATGACGCACACTCCTTGTATCAGAGATGTCCTTTGGTAAGATTACTGTAAACATAGAATAATGATTGTTTTTCACTAATTCACCCTTTCGTATAACAGTAAAACTGATTCAGTGTAGCCTTTGTTAAGAGGCTATTAAATTCAGTCAAAGTAAAAAAAATGATGCAATTATTTTTATTGGTAATCTATATGCAGAGAAATTAAACTTTTATTGAGTAACAACACACAACATCAAGATCATGTCAGCTGTTTAACATTGGTTAATTATTGGAAATTAATTGCGGAATCATGTTGTAATTGTATATGGTGATATTACGTGATCTCTGCTAGGGGTATATCACTATAATGAAGACACGCTTTTCTGTTGATTTGATCCTTATTTGATAGTCTTTAACTTGTGTGATTTTAGCATTTTGAACTAAATACTTTGATAATGTATCCCAGATACACAACTCATTTTTGTATATGTACAAGTAATGTGCAATTATATCAATTTTTGCATCACATGTATCTCCGGTATGTATCATTTTATTAAAGTTTCCAATTATTTTTCATTTCTGATATCTTAATAATATGATCTGTATCTATAGAATACTGGGCTGGTACTTCACTACTGAATATAGTGCCCAGGATAAATTATCTTGTAAAAAAAATTGAGTAAAAAAATTTATGGAGTGAATAACTTTACTTTTAAAGAATGATTTTTATTAAATTATCAATCTTGACATTTATATTTTTAGAGCGACCCTGTACCTGGACCCCTTCCTTTGGGTGTGGCAGTGATTGACAGTTCCGTAAAATTGTATGGTTCAGTGTTCCCACGTGTGGCAAATAAACACAGATTTCAAATGTTACAACATTTCAATGATTGTATAAAACAAGCCAAATCCTTCAGACAACAAGCTGTACAAATGAACATTTTTACTGCTGTTCTGTGTTCACTTAAGGTAATGTATGAGTTGCTAAAATCTTCAGTAAGAAAAGATATAGAAAAATTGATATGAATATATAAGAAGAGGTCTAGTACAAAGCGGACCTCAACTTCATCTCATTGAAAATTAACTTGTTCTTCCCATGACAGGGCATTCCACAGCAGCCAGGCATCAGAGAAATTGCCTGTCTTAATTACATTTTTCCCCATCTACTTTGTTTTCAAAAATGAAAATGTCAAAGTGAAAGTAAAATGAGGCTTTGTTTTGCATACTGGTTTAGCAGTATCACATCTCGTATGGACTTAAGCGCATGGTTTATTTCAGGAACCAGTCACAGTTTACGGTCAAGGTCAATTTTGTGTCCTTGTCAATTAAGCGTTTGAAACTATCACGATTTTCATCTAATACGACAGATGTAGGATGATACCGCTCAAATACTTTAGATTATCACCTCCTACTTGAAAATGAGTGGAATGCCCTGCATGATATAGCTGAAAAATTGCTGAGTTGGCATTAAACATCAATCACTCACTCCAAAGTATTAAATTCTTGATTTCCAATTGTTTCCTTTATCTTTACATGATATATATTGGTATTATTGGATTTGCATTGTTGTATTTTTTTATTTTTTTATAGAGTTTAGCTGATACAAAAACTAGTTTAGGTCCTGATGAAGTAAGGAAGGCAGCCTTCAATCTTATATTGGTAAATATTTTTATTAATTTGAACAGATAAATAGAATTATTATGTCTTGTATTTGATTATGTGATATGCCTGTTAGTTTTTGGTGTTAAATCAATGACCCGAACCTCTTTAGAAAATGACAAAATAGCATAGAAATAGCAATATATACATATATGATGAATACAGAATTTGTCATGCCAGTAGTTTACAAAGGCTTTACTTGCTATTCCCAAACTTTATTTTCTCTTTGGAAATGGTTCATGGTGTAAATGAAATTATAATTTCCATGCATCTTAATATAATGAATAATATGTTTCATTTTTACGTTGGATACTGGTGAAGGTTTCCAGGGCTCAAACCCAGCTGCTCAGGAACCCTCTCATATAAATATATGAAGAATGAAATAATTATACCTATATTTAAAGGAAAAGACCAGTCAGTTGAAAAGTTGTTTTAATTCAATTCATTATAACTTGTTATTCGTAAATA
>MJUT01041061.1:43480-83399 GCA_002080005.1 Gigantidas platifrons | reverse complement strand
TTCTAATTTTGTTCTTAATATTCCCATCCCCATGTTACATTTTCATAAAACAAAGGAGTTTATTTGTATCGGGGGAAAAGAGGGGGGGATGGGGGGTTCTACATATAATTTCATGTTTTACGTGATTGGCCGTAGGTTAAATAACTGTCATTTTTAACTCATTTTGTGCTTACACATGTTTTTTCTTTTTTGTCCCCAATGCTGTCGTACTTTCCCGTGTTTTTCGAGGTCACTGATCGATGACCATTGTGTTGACAGGTAATCCTGTCCGGATCGGTAATTACACCCAAAAAATCGTCTCACACTTTCCCTTCGTTAGTGCAATAAAATGCTTAACATGAAGTCATAATGATTTTGTAAATATCAAAAGATAAATATATACCACGTTATTTTACGATTTACATTTGCAACGGATCAATGCTGATATAATATACGATACTGACTGAGTGACGTAACGGGAAAGTATAATCCGAGAATGGATACGCCCCTTTTCAGGCTTTTGTCTCCTCCACATTGGAGAGTTTTGAAAAATGGTGATCCCCATTATTTGGTGCAACAGGCAACTTCAATGACCAAATTCTACCTTACGGTATACTATTTTTAACATCCATTAACACAAATGTTTTTTATTTATTGTCATTTAAATTTTCACGCTAACTTGTTAAGACCATGGTCTTTTCCTTTAACATAGGCTGATAGATCATAAATATTGTAGATTTAAATTTAGCTGATTAAATAAATGTTACGCTTCTTTTCCTATAAACGTGATAGCAAAGAAAAAATAAAATATCATAAATGTGATTTAATTCACCAAAACATTTTTATGTTGATTTATATTATTTACCTGTTTTAAGGGAGCATTAGGAAGTCAGAACCCAATCCTAAGATGTGCTGCTGGTGAAGCTTTAGGAAGGATAGCCCAAGTTGTAGGTGACAGCAGATTTATAGCAGATATGGCACAAAGTAGTTTTAATAGGTAAGAAATAACCACAGTGCAACACTTAGAATATACATTTTTATGATATGAAACTCAAAATTTAAATGGAATAAATTACTTGCTTTACCTGTTGGGATGTCTTGCATAACCAATGAGAAATGTTTGCAGTAATTAAAAATGGTAAATTCTAATTGTTGTATTAAAAGAAAAATAATTGTTTCGAATATCAGTTTAAGATTTTACTGGCAATTAATCAGGCTCTGTTTATACGTGTGATGGTATAATCACTGATTGACGTAGGAAAAATCAAAGTTTCTTCCTGAAATACAATGTATTAAGATCAATTCTACTAGATCATTTCCAGAAAGTCTGGTTCCTGCTGCTTGGCATGGAATAATTAGTGTTATCCTTGCTTATTTCTCTTAAATTACTGATGAAAGTTAATACAGGATTTCGGTAAAATTGTTTTCATTTATGTGTCAGAGTGGAGCGACATGTCTGCCCACTGACTTGTTTCAGTGAACTAGCACTATAAAAATCCTACTAAGCATGTTGATCTAGTACAAAACAGACATCATTATCATCTCATCGAATGTAATTTGTTTTTGCCATGATAGAGCTGAGAAATTTCTCACGTGGCCTTAAGCAACAATCACTTGCTCTTATTCTAAATGATACAATGAAAAATATTTACGTCTTCTAAAATTTTATTATTCCAGTTTAAAGTCAGCCAGAGACGTAGTTAGTAGGACTGGACATTCTTTAGCTTTAGGCTGTCTACATAGATATGTTGGTGGTATGGGTTCTGGACAACATCTGAACACAAGTGTTAGCATATTGTTAGCCCTAGCACAAGACTCTAGCTCTCCTGTTGTGCAGGTAGGCATATGAAATGGTTTGATAGGCATTCTTGCTTGCTTGTTACAGTAAAAAGATTATTTTTATCAGGGAAAAAAAATCAAATGAAAAAAATTGGAATCAATTTATAAATTGTTTGCTCGAACTTAATTTAAATAATATTATATATTATTATTTTATTTATGATGGTTAAGTGTTTTTTGATATATCAAAATATTTTGGTAGTTGTGGCAAATTATGTAGGTCCATTTGTATTCTATCACTATGTTGACTGCCTCAGTAGTGTAATGGTTAGCATGCTCGCATGGAGTGTGGTATTTCATGGGTTTGAGCCAAGGTCGGGTCATACTAAAGACTATAAAATTGTTATTTGCAATTTATCAGCTAAGCATGCAGCATTAAGGAATAAGTGCAAAGACTAAGAATCAGGATAATGTGTCGGATTGAACAGCATGTCTACTGATGGACTATTGTTTCACTGCCAACACTGAAATAATCCAACAAAGCAAGTTGATTTAGCAGATGTCATCTCATCGAAATATAACTTGTTCTTGCCATGATATAATTGAAAAAAAAGTGGCATTGAACAACAATCACTCAATCACGTGCTCAAAACATTTTGGTAGTTATATAGAAGGTTTGTTTGGTCCATTTGTTTATAAGATTATGTGTCGTCTGCCACTTAGATTATTGTTTATGAACATGTTATTTATATACAGGTTTGGGCATTACATGCTTTAGGACTGATAGCAGATTCAGGAGGTCCAATGTTTAGAAGTTATGTGGAGCCTACACTGACTTTAGTTTTACAGTTGTTGTTAACAGTACCTCCTTCTACAATCGATGTTCACCAATGTCTAGGAAAATGTCTATCAGCACTTATTACGTCATTGGGACCAGAATTACAAGGTAAATCACAATACTGTTGACAAATAGTAAAATTAGGTCAGGTCGTTGTGATAGTATGGTAGTTGGATTTACATTTGAAAATCTTAAATTGATTTTCCAAACAAGAATTGTTTTTTAGAGAAGCAAAATGGTCTAGCAGAAATCATGTGTAAACAGCATTATTGTTTATTTTATTTTATACAATCTCGTTTTCCATGAGACTGTTCATTTATTTATTTTCTAACTTCCGGTCTGATAGGAAATCTTGTAATAAATGTTATGGGAAGGAATTCTTACCTTGGAACATGGTCGTGAGTCGTTATATAAAGGTCAAATGTTTGGGAAAAGGCTGGGGAGGTATTAATAAGGTCGGTTAACAAAAGAAGTCATTATACAGAGGGGGTCACTAAGACAAGTTTGACTGTATATTATATTGAAATAAAATGCCGTTCAAGTCAGTCCTCGTTTGTATGCCTGAATAATAGGTCCTTTAAAATAAAATTGACGACATCGACAAAAGTTGGAAATAACGCTTAAAATCATTATTATTTAGGAAACAGTGGATCTATAGCTACAGCCAGATTATATTGCCTTGTATGCTGTGCCATCATGCAGGGTCATCCAGACTCATTGGTAAAGGCAGAGGCCATCACATGTTTACAACAACTCCACATGTTCGCTCCTCGTCATGTTAACCTGACATCGCTGGTACCTCATCTTTGTGTAAGTATACAGGAGATGTGAAATAATCTGTTGAACGATACAGGCTCAGGTGAACCTCTAGTTTAGGCCACTAACTTATTGACAATTACTGTCACCTCACATCTACAAACAATATCAATTTTCAAGAAAATTGCTTTAACATAACACATACCGTAATTAGGGTTGCATTGGTGCATAATGTGCACCCCCTCATGGACTTGAAAATCTCCAGAAAAAAACTAGTTCGTGTCTATAATGTGCATGGACTTTAAAAAAAAATCGCCGTCGGAAATGTAAGAATTAAATATAAATCGTATATATTTTTCAGTCCTTTGAGCATGTTTCATTTGCTGGTAGAATTTAAGAACCATTTATCTCTTTTCATCTTCAATAAAGATGCAAAATATGAAATGTTTTGGGTTTTATTGGCGTTTTCATATGATGTTTTTATTATCCGGATGTTGTGTAATGGATTCTAAATCTAGTACAGCATCGGTAAATATAAGTTTAAATTCCGGATCTGAACGTATATTAACGCAGTTGATAGTTGAAGATGACAGAAAATAATGATATAGAATAAAGAAAGGCAAACAATTGTCACTTACTATGACATTGTTAAACATTGCTAAGCTTGTGAGGAGTTGTAGAAAATACGGTTGTTACATACATCAAAGAGCACCGACAATCCGTTATTTTTTTGTATTTTTAAAATTGACCAAATAATTAATGATCGTGAATGAACTACAAACAATGCCTTTTATTTAGTGATGAAATAGCATCCAAGCCATGCAATCATAACAGATTGTTGTAATTTTTTGTTAATCGGATTTAACTTCACCTGGGAGCAATCAAGCTAATTAGACTTGACATAATTGACAAATACATTTTATTGTTTCCTTTCTTTTTATTTCAATCACTATAATCTTGTGTAAACACAGTTTGGCAGTCTAATTATACACTAAGTAATTGTGACATCTTTGATCTTCACATAATACATTGAAATTATTGATTATTTTACACATGGCTAGACAGACGTTTATAGAATTAGAATTAGAATTAGAATTATCTTTATTAACCAATTAAAGGGCCCATATAGGGCAAATACAAGAAATATATATAAACAAAATAATACAAATAATAATACACATTCATAAAAGGGAAAGAGGTACTTGATTGATAGATAATACAATACAGTTTAGGTACAAAACATATAATTATACATGTATATATATTATTATATAGTATAAAATCAAGGCATGTGTTCATGGAGAAATTTACCAACAGAGTTAAGTATTTCATGGTCCTCACAGTTTAGAATAAAGAATAATTTTTGTTCATCACTTAATTGATGGAGATTTTGAAGTTGGACTTTTGAATTTAATTGACTAAATATATCTTTTCGTTCTTCGTTAAACTTGTCGCACTTAATTAAAAAATGTGATTCATCTTCAATAGCATTTTGGTTACAATTTTTACATAGTCTTTCGCTAGCCCAGTTTATTTTTGTATCTATCAAAGGTAAATATTTATATTTTATTTACAAGTACAAAACAAAACTGCACTAGACAGTTTTAATTCTTCAATAATTAAAACATAGTAGATGCACTTAATTATTTTGTGGAATAGTGTCCAAACAATTTAAGAAATATTTAACTTTGCATGTTGACAATTGTAAACAAAAAAACATGGCGGACATGTGATTTCCCGGTCTGGGAGAGAGTGAAACACATTGTTCTTGTTTATAATGCGCACCCCTCCTACAAAATAAAGAATCTGGGCAAAATCCTGTGCATTATGCACCAGTAATTACGGTAGTGTTTTAAAGGCCAAACTTAGCGAGAACAATATTATTTTTTTTTACACCAATTTATAGAGATGCTTGGCATATTCTTAAAAAAAATAATGGAAATTTCCATTTATAAAAAATGTTTCCAACTAAACTATGGTACTTTCTATTAAAAAAGGGCAAAAACTTTGAATGATAAAATATTATTTATTCAGTATTTATTAATTAAAATGAAAATAAAAAAAAAATTTTTTAATGAAAGTTATCGTAACAGCACAGCGAATGTATGTTTTTTAGGAAACACTAGCTAGTGCACATTTGTTGTTACGGAGAGCAGCAGTAGGCTGTCTTAGACAACTGGTAACAAGAGAAGCAGGTGAAGTGAGTGAACAGGCCTTAACCTTAGCTGTCAGTGAGGGTAAAGAAGGACCACCAGACTCCATTATAACAGACACAGGATTAGAGGGGTCATTATTTGGGATGATGGATACAGAGACTGATGGTAAACTCATCTCAGATGTACAAGATACTATAGACAGTTTACTACAGTCACTGGCTACACAGAATCTGACACGATGGCTTAAACTTCTGAAAGATGTTCTGTCTGCATCTACTGGTAAGATATGAAGGAGACTCTCTTTGACGTTATTCCTGGACACAAAGTCATGTTCCCTTGTTAGTAGGATTGTATGATAGGGTGTATAGTCCTGAATATGCATGAAGTATTTACTGCTGAACGTAAAGCAACAAACAATCAATCAGTCATGATAGGGTGTGGTATTCTGTAAATAAAATCATGGAATATCATGGCATACATGACCACTGAATAAACTGGAATCCTGTATACAGTGAACCTGAAATTTAGTTCCAATGCTTGAACTCAACGTGTCAAATAAGAACACTTGTCTATTCTGAGAAAAAAAAATTGGGTCCTATGGGATGGCTTCTCTTGGGGGGGTCAGTTTAGAAGTACTTTACTTTCTCAGTGCATCTCAAATCTGTCCTAGTAAGAGAGGTGCTACTGTATAGCTTGTTGTGGTGATTAGCTGAAATGCTAACAGTGATAATACATCCAAATTTATTCACACATGATTTTTAAATTTATTATAGATACAACCAGTAGTTTACAAGATGGGGACAATGATTTAGGAGACAAAGATTCAGATGATGAAAATGATGATGATGATGAAGAATTCAGAGTTTTAGAAACTGACGTAACTCATCCTACGGTAGCTCCACGGTAAGTCACTACTGTATTATACAACCATTTCCAGTAGGAAGATGTTAGGTTTTTTGGGTTGTTTTTTTTAGTTGGATCTTGCATCTTATTTTGCATCCTGCTTGACAAGTTAATATTTGTTAATTAAATGAAATTGATTAACATATTGTTTGCCTGTACGTGTTACTTTGTCTGGTAATATATACATTTCGTACATGTACATTATGGATTATTGAAAAAAAATAATCTTAAAATAAATGATCAATTCAGCAATTTTTTGTTTAAGCTTTTTATTTAACATTTCTAGAGTGATAGAAACATGTCTAGATAAAAAATATATTTAATCCTAAGAAGGGGGATATTTTTCAATTCATAAAGTTACACTTTCTTATGATTTATATCAGAAAGTGAAATTCATCTCAGAATTTGACAACTCAATACTCAATCAAGCATATCTTCTTTTTTTTTCAGATGGCCTACAAGAGTGTTTGCAACAGAATGTTTAAGAATGATTGTGATTGCTTGTGAAGTAGATGAAACACATTTTGATATGGAAAAGGCTAGAAATCGGAAAAATACCACAGGTCAAGGTATGCCTATTTGTCTGGCATTATGTATGTATTTGTTAAATATATTATAGATCTCAACTTGTGAATACAACTGCATACACAAACTTCTAATACTGATACAATTTGTATTTTAGAAATTCTCGTTTTATTACAATATAGCTGAAATATTGTTGAAAATGGCATTAAAAACCATAACCCTCTTTTTATTACATCACAATATTGCCTTATGGTGATAAAACTTTCCAGTACAACATATTTTTTGTTCTGTCAAAAACAAATTTCAGTTTTTCCTGTGCTACAAATTCATGATAACATCCAACATTAAATAGTCAAACCTGTGTTAAGACAAAGAAATAGTGGCCTTATAAGACAGGTGACCTCTTAAAAGAGGTTCAATTCATATGAAATTTTCTATGACAGGACAAGAAAAGGTGAACTTTAAAAAAAACAGGTGACTGTTTAGAAGAGGATAACCCATGGGCAGGTTTGACTGTGTGCCACTTATTTTTTAAGCTGTGCTTTATTGTTTTCATGGCACAAGGAATATTTTGAGTTATCCTAGTACTACGAGAGTATGAGTAAAATATACTCCTACATACTAAACTCTATTTTTATTATAATGATTACCTTGTGTTGACATACATATTACTTTAAACCTGTTTGTAATGTATATTTTCAGTCAACTTCTTAGTGCTTCATTTATCAGAGTTAGTACGAATGGCATTTATAGCAGCCACATCTGATAGTAACCAACTTAGACTGGCAGGCTTGTCTGCATTGCAGGTAAGTTTAGAGGACGAGTGAGTGAGGGATTGTTGTTGAACAATTTTTCAGGTATATCATAGAGAAAGCAGGTTACATTTTGAGATGATAATGATGCCCTCTTTGTACTAGATCAATACACTTGGATAGAATTTTATAGTGCTAGCTTACTGTAAGAATAGTCCACAGAAAGACATATCGCTCCAGTCTGACACATTATCCTGATATAATCCTGATTCTGACCCATCCAGTCTACTCTTTGGTTTGACCTATCCAAGACTCAATTCCACAATCTACTGCTCTGGATGCTAAACCATTACGCCACCGATGCGGTCAAAAGTTTAGAACTACCATGGTTGACACATCAGACATTGTTTTTTTTTTTTTTTATTGTATTATCAATTTCCCTCGTAGCTCAAACAGACTTCAGTAAAGACATATTGATATTTTTGCCAAATACATTAATGTTAAATTTAATCAGATTCATATTTTCTTCTATTTGATAAGAAAACTTAATGCAATGTCAGAAAAATTAAAATGACTTATCTCCCCTTATCAACATTTATCCTTGATGTCAGTTGTGCATTAATATCTAAAATTCAATAAATTATTTAAAATAATGTCAAAAAGAAAAGTACAACAGCTGTTAGTAGTGAAATTCAATTCGGTTGTTTCGAATCATGTCAATTCCGACCACGTTCCGTCTTTTTCGTGTCTTGACGTCTGAACAAATAGGCAGGCGACTTCCGGTGTGTACGCTATTACTGTGACAACGTCAGCATATCATAGTTGTATATGCGGTAGATTATAAGTAATTGTAATATGGAGACGCCAAGGAAACCGCTGAATAAATACTGGTGTTCGGTACCCCACTATCTGTCTTATATAAGAAATATATACATAAAGACATCGTTTTCCTTTCATGATGCTGACGGCCGCAAATAAAGAAAGAAAACAAATTTAATTTTAAAGAATTATTTGTCTCTGCGTTGAAGTCTTTGATACAAATAAAATAATTTAATTGATATCTGTCTTTTACAGAAAATGTTAAGATATTTTTAACTTGAGAATCGAACGTTAAAACGGCACATATCGATTGGAGTTTTTGTTGTGTACATTGACACCGGAAACTCAGGGCCTTTAGTTCCATCGAAATCACGTGATCTGGCAGACGAAAATAACAAAATTTTGACGGAATGGAAATGATTCGAAACAACCGAATTGCAATGAAGTTGTTTGTATAATATGAATCATTTCATAGAAAATCTTATTTTACTACACTTTATTGGTATATTTCGTAAAACTTTCATGGATATTACCTTATTTAAATATTTGTTTTCTGTTATGTTTAAGTGTGTAAGTTTTCTAGCATTTTTTTTTTACCTTTTTAGGATGTTATAACAAAGTTTGCTAAAGTTCCTGAACCAGAATTCCCTGGCCATGTCATCTTAGAACAGTTTCAAGCACAAGTAAGTTGTTATAAATGGTGACTGTACTAGTTTACTTCAAGTAAGAAAAGTTGAAGTTCATCATACCCTTTTCTTACCTGTTACCACGGTTTAAGTTTATACCTCTTCCTTACTTTATACCACTTAGGCTGTAAGTTTATTGATGGCAACATTAATATCACTTCAAATCAGTTTTTAAACAGTCAATACTTATTATTTACTGAAATGACTCTATACACTGTAGTTATTAACTTTGACAACACAATTAGATGAAAGATATAAAATTAATTATTTTCCATTGTGGTGTTATTGCTTTGACAGCTGTATATAAGAAAAAGGAGTAAAAAATTTGATTATTATTTTTTGAAGGTGAGTGCAGCACTGAGACCAGCATTCTCACCTGACACACCATCAGATGTTACAGCTGCTGCTTGTAATGTAAGTATGCATCATATACTTTAGTGCAAAACAGTTTTTTTGTTTTATTTTTTATTTCCATATTGGAAGGGTAATTATTCCTCTTTGATTTCCACTGTGACTGTATGTGCCATGATTTAAATTGAAGTGTTGCCATGATATAGCGGAAATATTGCTGAAAGTGGCATTAAACACAATAAAAATCAATCAATTAAATTGAAGTAGTTTGTATTGTAATACTTTATCTCTTCACATTAATTTAAAGTCAAATCGAAACTTGAACTGTGAATTTTGGTTTATAAGTTGAGTGACATACATACTATAGTTTAATGCAAATTTTGATCCTCCACCAATAAAACTGACCACCACGATATAACTGAAATATTAATGAAAGTGGCATTAAACACCATATAACCCAACCCAACCTAACCTCAAATTATGAATTTCCATAGTTTTCAAATTATAGTTTAAAACTTCTCCGGTAAGAAAGGATATTGATGTAAACGAACATGAGAGACTATCCAACATTACATTATGAGATGACCCTATTATAAGTTTATGAGGTGTATGTTAATTTATAGATCCAATTGTCTATAGGTGCTTTCTAATGGTAATCAGATGTACATTTACACCTGCCTATGCAATCAGTGCCTTTCGGCACTATACAAAGTTGGTGTGTTCGATTCCCACTTATGTGGAGGTGTACTTGATACAATTTTCTGTAAAAAAAACTATATCGGTTTGATTGTTTTCTGAGGATTTACCTGTTTCCTCCACCAATAAATCTGGTCATCACAATTTAAATGAAATATTGTTGAAAGTGGTATTTAACTTTTATGTATAATCAAACCTTAAAGTAAAGTCCATATAGACTTAGTGCCTAGAAAATAAGGGGCTGGTTGTAGTCATGATAGTTGGATTTACAACTACTTGTGCAATCAGTGCCTATCACCACTAAAGATAGGAGTTGGAACCCTGTTCATGGCGAGGTGTACTTGATACAACATTATGTGATACAGTTTGTCAGTGGTTTTCTCCGGGTACTCCAGTAAAACTCACCACCACGATATAGCTGAAATATTGTTGATAGTGGTGATAAACACCATAAATCTAAACCAAACCCAACCGAAATGTATCTTGTATAATTCACTTGATTGTAGGTATGTAGTACCTGGATTGGTAGTGGTGTTGCAAGAGACTTGAATGATTTACGAAGAGTCCATCAACTGCTTGTATCATCATTAGCTAAACTGAATTCAGGAAAATCTCAGTCACAGTTATACAACGAAAGTGCTGTCACAATGGAGAAATTAGCTGTATTACGAGCCTGGGCAGAGGTTAGTCATTGTTTTTTTGTGGAAACATACATGTACAGTTAAACCTGCCCATGCAGTCACCTGTATTAAAAAGTCATCTCTATTAAGCAGTCACCTGTATTAAAAAGTCATCTCTATTAAGCAGTCACCTGTATTAAAAAGTCATCTCTATTAAGCAGTCACCTGTATTAAAAGGTCACTTTTTTCTTGTCCTGTCATAGAATATTTCACATGAATTGAACCTCTGTTAAGAAGTCACCTGTCTTGTAAGGCCACTTTGTCCCAAAGGTGACCTCTTAATTCAGGTTTGACTATATAATTATGTATCCTAAATCTTCTAAATATTTATTTCAAACATTTTCCTATATATTTTGTAAGAATCCCAATATTCAGTATCGTTTTATTATTCTTGTCAGCACCTCATCAGAGGTCACAGTGATCAATGAGGTTTCCTGCGATTACTTGTGCTGATCACTTAACTCTTCTGTAAAGATGTGATACTGTAATAAGCTGCTAAAAACTATGTTTGATTCTTGCATGGGAAAGTTTGATGTTACTCTCTGGCAGTAAGTGATTCTCATAGGACTTTCTGATAACGGCTACAGCTGTGAAATTGCTCATAAAGCTAAATTATCAAATCCACTATATTTTAATAGATATTGAGGCTATTTTGGTCATGATGAACTTAATTACAGAGATACATGTAGTTTCTTCTACCTTCAAACATCAATGCAGGAAACATGTAACATATAAAACTTTTTTTTTAAATTCATGGAATGCAGCAGTTCCCCCTCCTATAAAACCAGATTCCAGATACACTTAGATAGTAAAATACTACCAAATCATCCCTCTCATAAGACAGTAAAATACTACCAAATCATCCCTCTCATAAGACAGTAAAATACTACCAAATCATCCCTCTCATAAGACAGTAAAATACTACCAAATCGTCTCTCTCATAAGACCATTTCTTCATTGCAAAAGGGGTGGCCTGATAAGAAAGGGACTACTGTATTTCAATATGAATACTTATCAGACCTTTTGTTCTATTACAGGTGTATATTGTAGCTGTAGAAAGAGAGAAAGAGAATGAAAAATCAGGTCAATTCAAATCAAAGTTTTGTGATGATGAATATGGTGATAGTTCAAGAGAAAGTCTGTTGTCTCTTGTCAAACCAGAGTTACCTACCCTAAGTCAGAATTGGTATGGTGCACTGAGAGATTATGGATATCTATCGCTGCCAACAGGTAATTAATGTGGGGAAAGGGAAAAAATCTTTTCTGCAACCACGTACTGAGCCATTTGGAAGAAAACTTGGCAGAAATATATCTTGAATGTGATGTTTTTATGACAATTATGAAAATTTAATGTGGCCACAGTTTAGAATTGGAAATTGTTTTAGAAATATTCTGAAAAAAAACTAAAGAACTGATTCTAACAACCCAAACAGGGTGAAAAAAAAACAAATCAAATTACATGTACTGTGAGAGATATTATAGGGAACTTTTTTTTTATGTGGATTGAGAAAAAAATCATTTGTTTTAGGGTTCTGACAGTATTGGCTTAACCTTTCATTTAATTTATTTGGTAAAGCACAAACATATATTTTCCCACCTATAGCAGTGACCTGATTTGCACTGTAATTTAATTTTCTTTGTAAATAAATTGTCCATACTTTTGTGTAAGTCATTTATTCCTCAGTCAGAGTATGAGTTATAATTACTGAAATGACTTTGACAAATGCTCCATAAACATACTATTCTTGATATGTTTTGCTCAAAACGGTCCTCGTCACATCTCACATCTCAGGTGTTACTTTCGATGTGACATTACTGTGAGAAATGATCAATCCATTCTCGCAAATCAAAGTAACGATGGTATACATGTACACACTCGTAACAGATATCCAGGAGAAATAGTATCATAATAAAAACTACGCAAAGCAAATCAATGGTATGTATGCACACACTCGTAACAGATATTGAGGAGAAATAATTACATAAAAACTAGTGCTCAAAATTGATACTGATTTTAGTCTTAAAATTATGAAGAATTAACAGTATTATTTTCATTATATAAAATTTGTTCACGCCACGATATACAATGTAGTTGAAATAATGCGAAAGTTGATGTTGACCATCAATCAATCAATCATTATATAAGGACATTCATATGCTTGTAGAATACTCAAGTCAGTTACCATCAGAAGGAGGGACATTTTACCATCCAGACACTATAGAGTCTGCCAAGCTTCACTACAAACAATGCTGGACTTCCATCTTACATGCTTCTACTATATGGTTAAAAGAAACAGAATTTACTAATGTAAGCAAAGATAGCGGTGACGAGAAGTCAGCACCTGCCAATGCTCCAGCCAACATGAATGATTTAAATAAAGAGAGGTTCTATCTTCTTCTGGGTAAGTTACCTGGTATTATTGTAATAAATTAGGTTCTATCTTCTTCTGGGTAAGTTACCTGGTATTATTGTAATAAATTACGGTTACGGTTATGTTGTTTAATGCCACTTTCAACAATATTTCAAATATATTGAGGCAGTCAGTTTTATTAATGTAGGTAACCAGAGAACACCACCGACCTGTCGCAAGTCACTGACAAACTTTATCACATAATATTGTATCGAGTACACCTCGCCTGAGCAGGATTTGAACTCACAACCTTAGTAGTGATAGGCACTGATTGACTAAGTAGTTGTAAATCCAACTACCATACAATAACAACCACGACAGCCTCTTTGTATACTACAAACTGTTCTTTCTGAAACTATTGTAAAGAATTCAGGTAAAGGGAAGTTGTTCATTATTTCTTTGAAGGGCAGCATTCAGTTTTACATGTGGCCTTCATCTCTCCGTTTTTGTACTTTTGTACAAGAAAACTTATACTTAACCATGCCAATAAATTGAAATTGAATTGACAATTAAAAAATTAATTTCACCTGAAATGACATTATTAGGTATAATTAAACAATAATTATTGTAGATTGGTAAGATACTATATTTGAGGCATTAACCAAACATGTTAGTTTCAGAACTTACCTACATATGTCACATATACATGAAGCTATAAGCAGTAAATGAATTATACATGAACTCAACATATATTTAAATATTTTACAGGTATAACAATGGAAGCTTTAACCAATCATACAACAGTTATACCAGAGCTCAACTTTATATCACTGTTAAAGGGGTTATATGCAATGGTAAACTCAGACTGGCCCCGTAAATATATAGCAGAAGATTCTGTCTTATCAGTAGAAATTTTAACTGTTATGCATCGGTAAGTACATGTATATACAGATACTATCACAGGATTTCAAATCTAATTTTAGATTTGTTATTTGCCAAGTACAAGTTAAATTTGATAAAATTTTGTATTCAATTACCATATTACCATGATTTTTGGTCTACCCCACCTTAGTATACTCCTCAGAGCCATTTTTTACCCAAAAAAGCCGCAAGTGATAAAGTTTACCAGTTGCTTGCCCATGGTCGGTGATTCTCTCCGGGTACTCCGGCTTCTTCCACCACTAAATCTGGTCGCCATGATATAGCTGAAATATTGCTGAAAGTGGCGTTAAAACACCAAAAATCAAAATCAATCAATCAAATAAAACATTGAAGCAGATCTGGAAACAGTTGATCATCTTGTCTTCTGTTATCTACATACTTTATACATCAATTAGTTTTTGTTGAAATTTTTGCCCCAAAATTAAAAAAAAAAAAATTAATAGAAGTTATTGTTTAATTTGTAGAACATTCCTGACCAGAGAGAATTTTCAGATTCAGTTGTTAGCTGCTGATGTTGTTAAACATGTTATTGTTAGTTTTAGTGACTTCTTAGACTCACAGAGGATGTCATATAAAGGTATGTAAAAATATAATATATATATAAATCTCAAATAAACAGTCACCTCACTAACACAGTCAGCAACCACCCAAAGTTTATCCCATCGTATCAGTTTACCAATATATTAAACTATCAGTTTTCATTTTAGACATCAAGAAAATTCATCGGTCATTGATTGATGATTTACATGTAATTAACTGTATATCGTTACAAATACACCGCAGCATTACAATAAGCGACCACAATTTTTTCCAAATAATTGCCTTCCAGTATCATTAATATGTGAATCATTACAGACTAGAACTGACCATCTGGATCAACTGATTTTAAATAAACAGTCACCTGTCTTATCCCGTCATTTTTCTTTTGTCTCAAAGTTGACTGTTGAATACAAACTTGACTATTTAGATGGGTGTAATATTTCACAGATTACATTATGATTTGCCTCTTTCTCTTGACATGAACCATCAGTATATACCACAATTTGCACCCTTCAAAAATAACTGATTATGTGGTTAGCAAAATTCAGTTGTTTTATAGGGACTAGTACCGGGTATTAAAATGCTGATACAAAATTTAGTTTCTGTAGATAACACTTTTTTTTTTTTTTATCTTTGTAATTTCAGAGAAAGATTCTCCGGTGAGTACAGAGAGCAGTACAGATTCCATGGATACTACAGATAGTACTGTTGTGATAGGAGAAGGGGGAGAATCTGGAGACATTGAACCAGGAAAATCTCTAGTTTTTGCTGCTTTAGAAGCTTGTATGTGTGTTATAACTAAACAGATTCCTGTGTTAAACCCCTCAGCTCCTAGTACTGGTTTCCAGGTGCCTACAAGACTAGTTAAATTATCAGAGGAATCCTGCCAATTAATTGCAGCGGTTGTTTCTATCTTAGGAGAGCTGCCCAATCTGTGTTCACCTGCAGGTATAAAATTTGACCTTATCTTGAGTGAATGATTGTTGTTAACACTAAAGGAAACATTTTCAGCTATATCACAGCAAGAACAAGTTACTTTGATGCCTGCTTTGTGCAAGACCAACTCATTGAGTTTGATGTTAATATTGTAGTTCTAGCTCACTGAAACAAAAGGCACATTAAGTCATTATATTTACTCTTGCTCCTTAATGCTGCAAGATTAGAGGAGAAGGAGCAAAGCAAATACCAGGTTTATAGTCATCAATATGAACTTGCTGTGGATTTAAGCAACTGGCCCCTGGCACCACAAAATTTGAGAATTTACTTAAGTCTGAGAATATTTTCAAATAAGGAAATACTCAAATTTGATTGGCTGAGAACACAGATTTGAGCAAAAAAAGTTTGCTCAGCAAAGAAAAAGTTTTGTGGCATCGGGGCCTGTTCTTCTGGATTGAAGGCACACTTACGAATGCTAGTTTATGATTGAAAATATATACGTTGACATGTCTATGTATAGTAGTTTTCACACATTTATATACATAAGAATGATTTGTTTATCAAAGAAATAGTCATCATTGTTTTTAACATTTTTAATAAGAGAATCTATACATCAAAATATGAAAGGGAATCTTAATAAAACCATGAATATGAGAGACTATCTAACTTTACACTTAGACACAGATTAAAGTAAAGTTCTATTATTGCTGTTTTAGATTTCAAAGTCACACTAGGATCTTCAACGATGAGAAAAATTCATACCCTAAAATGAGTGTGAAGCAGCTCCTAGCTTGTAGTTAAGTGGTTCTTTTCTGTTTACTTCTGTCAATAAACCCTACATTAAGTATTTATGTATGATCTCTTTACAGGGAGTATTAGTGTGTTACCCACAGTTTTATACTTAATTACTGGTGTTCTACGAGAAATGTCTTCCAAATCAGCCGAGAGAAAATCTCCCGTTGTCGTCAACTCCTGTTTATGTACTCTGAAATTATTATGTACATCACAGTTCCTGTCGGATGATTCTGTCTCTGTTAGATGGTCACAATTATTACAAAGTGCTCTCAAAACTGTGCTCAATAGTGCTAAGCAAAGTGAGTATTTATGCTTATTGTACAAAACAAAATTTAAATATTTTTTTCACACTATCTATTATCTGCATCTGTTTCTAATTAATCCCCGAGTGCTCTCAAAGTTGTGTTGAACAAGTCATTTTTCATTCTGTATTTATTGAGTGGAATAAATTTTATAATATTCTCAAAACCTTGGGGAAAAGGCAATTAGAATATATGAATTGATTACCGAAGCTTAAGTCTTGTCAGGTAGGCATGCAAAACAACAATTACCACAGAAATACAGTGTAAGACATATGCTAAGTCATCACCATGTTGTTCTGATGCATAGGTTTATATATGATTCCCTTGTATTACCATTTTAATTCTGGATTATCAAACAGCTAACATTCCTCCTGTAGATATAATTAGCATTAAAAGAGATACAATAGTTTTTCTGTTTTTTTCTTTATTAGTTGACAAAAATTTAATACAATACGCAACTTCCCCAAAAATGGACTGAATTCTATGTTTAAATTTATACATGTTTCTTGAAATTGGGTTGTAAGTTATAAATAAATGGTTCCTATTTAGAGAAAAAGCCTTCAAGAAAGTTCTTACGAACTTATTTTAGAGTTATATTTCTTCAACATAACATGTGGATGTCAATAGAATACTGTGTAGATTATCCACATTGAACATATTCATTAATTGTATTCTATAATTAATTTGATTTATCTATATTTAGCTGATGAAAAACCTGGAATGGAGGATGTGACATTGTTAGGAACTGTTACTATATTTTTACTGTATGCTCCTCTAGATATAGCTACATGTGTAGATATCAGGAATCAGTGTATTGATATGTTTAATCATACATGGTCTTCTGGCAGTTATGAGGTAAGCCTCTCACATATGTAGATATTAATTGATGCTGCTTGTCTTCCAATAATCAAGGGGCCGTCGTGATCGTATGGTACATGTAGTTGTATTTACATTTAGCCATCCATGCAATCAGTGCCCAACACCATTAATGTTGTGAATTTAAATCCCGTTCATTGTGAGATGTACTCGATACAACATTATGTGATAAAGTTTGTTAGTGACTTGCGGCAGGTCAGTGATTTTTTAAACCGGGCACTTCGGTTTCATGCACTAATAAAACTTACCTCCATGCAGGGCTCACCACACATAGTAAAAACAGGGCGACTTGACTTCTCTCTCAGTTGACTTAAGGGCGAAGTGAGGGAAAATCTGGGAGACTTCCGAAAATCGATTCCGATTTTAACGTTTCTTTCCCCACTACCACATGTTCCCCTACCTTTCACAAAACGAATGTGTGTGCACAACGATCTTAAAAAGGATGCAATTATTGAATTAACGAGTTTGGAATAAAATATTGAACATCAAGCCCTGTATGGGTCATATTTCAGGAACATGGGAGCTTCTTTTACGTGAATATTGAAGAAAAAGTATGATTATTGAAAATTTATAGGCGACGTCTCAAAATAACAGGGCGACTGAAATTTCACTTTTGGGCCAAGTTGGAACGACTTCAGAGCCGTGAAGGAGACTTCGTCGCCCAAGTCGCCTGGTTTGGTGAGCCCTGCCTCCACGATATAACTGAAATATTGTTGAAAGTGGCATTAAACACCATATCACACTAACACCAATGAACAGTTGTTTATGATGGCATTTTACTTTCAGCAACTGAAACAAGTAAAATGCTAAAAAAAAAACACTAAAATAAATCAGTAACCAGTATGTGTCGATGTCAACAGCTTTCTTTGGAAACTACACCAGAAGACGACAATTTACGAAAGTCGGAAGTCGATAAATGGTTATCTTTAGTATTTTATTCATAAAAATGACTCTGTGAAGAAACAAAGCAAACAATTTAATTTGTGAGCACAGCGGTCCTGTATAAATACATGAAATCACATCGGAATGATGTCCTTACTTTGACAAACAATACACATGTGCAAATTAAAATATATCTGGAGTTTTCTCACTGCATTGTTTATATAGCCAATGAAGGATGTCATATTAGAATTTCACAAAATTATTTTTCAGGTTAGATTAAAATGTGTTCAGATGTATACCTCGGTTATTCAGCATTTTGGTAAAGATCGTGCTGGAAGTTTTATAAAAGGATTTGCTCCGAAGTTAACAGAATATATAATAGCTGTGAAAGACAATTCTTCTATCATTGATATGGAATTGAATATGATCATTGCATCTTTAGGAGCATTTGAATCACTGGTGCCATTAGCTGAAGAAAGTAAAAGTAAGTCAGTTCTTATGATTAGTAGTAGATGATTGTACAGTGAAAACTGTCTACACCGAATCCTGAATAAAACGAAATCCTGTATTAATCAAACATTAAAGGTAGTCCTAATGTAGGAAATCTTTGTTAATTGTACCTGTACATGTATAAACTAAATTCCTGTCTATTCTGAAAGCAATAGTGGATCCTAAGGTGGTTTGGTTTAGACAGGTTTCATAGTATATATACTGATACATGTACATGTATAACAAAGGAAATTGTGATTTCTCTAGATCCAAGTAAAATATATTTATTAGCTCACCTGGCCATAGGCCATGTGAGCTTTTGTCATGGCTAGGCGTCCGTTGTCCGCCCGTTAGCTTTTCACATTTAAATCTTCTTCTCTGAAACCACTGAAAAAGATTTGATTCAAACTTGCCAGAAATGTTCATTGGGTAGTCCTCTACCAGATTTGTATTTTTGGTGCTGATTTGAAATTCAACATGGCTGCCAGGGTCCATAATGTGTTCTCATTGCCTGAAATTTTAAAAATCTTCTTGTCAGAAACCACCAAACCAATTGAATTGTTACTTTGCAGGAGTGATCATTGGGTGGTCCTATACTAAACTTGTGAATCGTGTGCCGATCGGAAATTCAAGATGGCCGCCATGACTCGACTTAGTTTAACATTAGACCCTATGGGAATTTCACATTTTCATCTTTTTTCTTGACACCACAAAACAGATTTGAACCAAACTTGGCAGAAATGTTCATTGGATGGTCATATACAAGATTTTTGTTTTTGGCGCTGATCGGAAATTCAACATGGCTGCCAGGGTCCATAGTGTATTCTGATTGGTCGAAATTATATAACCTTGTCAGAAAGTGCTCAGTCAATTGAATTATAATATTTTAGGAATGATCATTGGGTGGTCCTGTACTAAACTTTTGAATCGTTTGCTGATCGGAAATTTAAGATGGCCACCATGGCTCGACTTAGTTTTAACATAGGACCCTATGGGAAAAAATATTTTATAATCTTCTCCTGAAACCAGTAAGCCAATATAGCAAACATGTCATTGATGGTCCTTATGTGGTCAACTTCCAAAATTGTGTTCAGTGACCCCGATCTCGTTCAAAAATGGCCGCTGTCAGCGGACATAGTTTTAACATAGGACCCTATGGGAAAATTGTTTAAAAGTCTTCTCCTCTGAAACCAGTTAGCCAATTTAAAGCAAACATGGCATGGATGGTCCTTGGGTACTTTCAAAGTGTTAGCCAATTTAAAGCAAACATGGCATGGATGGTCCTTGGGTACTTTCAAAATTGTGTCCGATGACCACGACCTCCATCCAAGATGGCTGCCATGAGCAGACACAGTTTTAACATAGAACCCTATGCGATTTGAATAGTAACTTAGATGTATTCGGCATATAGACATTCTTAAGAGGGCTTATTTATGTCAAGTGAGCGATACAGGCTCACCTGAGCCTCTTGTATTGTTTTACTCGATGAAAAAATACATGAATAAAAATGATATATTGGCATGAAACGATACAATCATTCTGCTCATAGCATGTTTTGAATATTCATTTTTTAAACACAAAAATTTTGACGTGCCAGTCAGTTGTCTGGTTATAATTCGGAGAGCCTGACCATGGACCACAGTGGGTAACGTGATTAGAGAGGGCAGCGCTCCTTGTACATTAAATACCTCTTTGTGCTTTACAAATTAATAACCTATTTATCTTGTTTCTTTTTCAGGATTGACAATATTGGGGATATTCATTCCTATCCTTGTTTCATTTTTATTGGACGATATCAAAACTACATCGACGGCAAAGAGATCATTACATGACGATTCGTTACAACGATTAATGAAAATAGGACCGCAATATCCTGAAGAGTTCCGTTCTATTATGGCTGGACAATCCATACTCAAAACAAAACTAGAAAGTGCTATCAAACTTGGTCAATCTGCTAAACAGAAACCTGCCGCTGCATCCAATTCACTGCCGGTTAAATCGGTTAGTGTTCCAGTCAAACCTTCAATTACACTGAAAACAAATTTCAGTAATTATACAGGGTAGATTATGAAAGTATTAGTATTTTTTATATACATCAGTATCTGTGATATGTACAGGAAATTTTATATTTTATCGCCAATGATGTTGATACATTGTATGTAAAATATTGTTTAGTATACAATGCTTAGACTAATTTATACTATATATATATATATAGAATAACAGTAGTTATGTTGGTTGAGACACATATTTTCACTACTATCGCAGCAAGTTCGATATGACGAGCTGGGATACTAGTGATAATGAATGTCGAGACTATAAAAATTGACGCTATTGTTTTACTGTATTAAACGTCATAATGTGATGTCACACTGATCGATATTTTTCAGTATCTTGTCATGCCGTTGTTACTGAAAATATCTGTCTGTGCGATCAAAGGGAAAATGTATAAATTGTGGATAATACACTCTATTTGTGAGGTAGATGAGAATTAAATGAATACGGTTATAGTTGTATTTCAAGACTTAAAATATTGAGAAACATGAATAAATTATCTCCCTTAATCAGAAATAGGTGATGGAGATCTGTACTGATACCTGGGATGCTATTTAATTATCTCCCTTACATAATATGGTCACAAGAGATCATATTTATCATTATTCATTGTGAGGTCAACACTACTAGTCAGAAAGATTGTAATATATTTTTTAAAGTTCCATTTTACGGCTATTTCTTAAAAAGTTGTATGGCGGGGCGGTGGTTTGGAAGGCAAAATATATCAATTTAAATTGGTAGATTGGGTTATATATAAAATTTTTATATGTACAGAAATTCTTATTAAAATTACAGTTGTTGGTCTTTTTCTTTTAAAAAAAAAGTCCCCCCCCCCCCAAACAAGTTTTTGTGGAATAGACCCTTTGTTGTTTTGATAAATGATTATATTAATCTTGTTATATATGTATATGGAAATATGTAAATGATTATTAAAATACTAACAGAAAATATTTTAAACTTTACTTTATTTTAATATTATTTGAATGTAATGGTATTTGAAGCTGTTGTTATATTGTCCATGACATGAAATGTTGTAGAGTCACATTCTATAAATAGATGTGTACAGTCACAAACTATATATAGACATTTACAGTCACAATTTATATATAGACTTTTAGTCACATTCTATATATAGACTTGTACAGTCACATTCTATAAATATACTTGTACAGTCACATTCTATAAATCAACTTGTACAGTCGCATTCTATATATAGACTTGTACTGTCACATTCAATAAATAGATTTGTACAGTCACATTCTATAAATAGACTTGTACAATCACATTCTATAAATAGACTTGTACAGTCACATTCTATATGTAGACTTTTACCTATATTTGGTAAGATTAAAAAAAAAATACCTCAACTCAAAGTTGTGTAATGTACATTAAGATTCATTTGTAAAATTGAAGGCATTCATTATATATAGTTAAGGGGAGCAGAAAGTTCCTAAATCTCTCGCAAGATGTCATTTTATGAATCAATTTCATAGTATTTTATGAATCACACTTTTGTTATATTAAGAAATTTATGCGATTAATATTTGAATCATAATTTGTTTATGTATTTATTTATCAGATCTTAATACACAGATCCAGTGTAGGTCAATGTTTAACATTATAAAATCATGTAAGGAAAGCTTTATACAACATTAAATCATAATTATACAGTGAAAAAAAATATGCAACTTCATGCAGTTACTGTTTTAAAAATCATAATTATTTACATTTCAAGAAATGAATTTTTTATTTTTCATGAAATATGATATGATATAGTTGTTAATTACAAGATTTTATCAAGCAATGCTTCATTCATAATCATTTTACATGGAGTTAAAACTTGTTTTATTTAATTTACTCTATGCTATCACAGAAAGACTTACTTAGGTATCCATTATTCTACTAATTTTTTGTTCATCTTCCTGTCTTTAAGGAATTTTTGTTTAAGTATTTTAAATGTAATATCATAATATTGACTGCAAGATTTAGTAACTTTGTGATAAATTGATCTGAGTTGCATCTTTTAATGTTAGAATGGGAAAATTTAAATTTTCTTAATCAAATATTGTAAGTCATTTATGACAGGCCTGCAAACTGTTGAGTGTGGATAAGAGAGTTGTGATCCTGTTTTGATGAAAAAGGGAGTTATTGTGCATTACATTTTTTTACTTCTGTACTTCAGCAGCAGAGACAATTTAATGTATTCATTTGTTTTTAATAAAACACTCTGTAATGGTGATATCACGAAAAGGAAGTTTTAGCTATACATTAGAATATAGGGTTTTTACTAACTGTTGCCAATTACCGACTACTTGTTGAAGATAAGATCAAAAAGAAAAATATGTGTGTTTTGGATTTCTCAACCGACCCCAATGTTTTAATTGATGAAAAAGGAATGCACCCAAAAATCAATTTCCAGAACAGAAGCATGTTTCTTCTGACTAGATTTTAATCTCTGGGTTAGAATATCGAGCACCATTGACAATATTATTGGATGAAACGTGGCAAACAACTTTTATGCATGTAATTTATAATGAACGGTTTCTGTCATCTGTCATTTGAACGAAGTGGAGTTAAAACAAATAATGTTTTGAAATTCAAACCTACCGACCCTATTATTTTTAGATATGGAACCTGAAAATGCATATTTTTTTTGCCTTATTTTTAAGTATTTTATACCGGTAAAGTAAATGTGAGAATTACAGAGAATGTGATTTTATTGGCAGATATTTGTTTGAAATTTGATTTATTTTTCAAAATTAACAGAATCATAAATTCTGCTTGAGATGATTTCAGGCAGAATCAGAAATATCATATATTTTTTTCAACTCGCTTGACATGAAGTGTCATGTATATTTTTACTGTCACTTTGCATATATTTTGTTGTCTCTCATTAATTTTTCCAAAAATCTTTTCCTCTGAAACCACTATCTAAATTTTGACCAAAGTTGAACCTTTCTTGGGTTGTCTGTCTTTCATAATTATATCTGATGATCACACCAATACAATACGACTATTCTTACTATAAATAGAGGGTAAAACCACATTTTAACTGGCAAATGAGCTGAAAGTTTAACAGTATTTCTGTTTTTATGAAAAGTGTGACAAATGTTACAGGTTTTGCTGAAATATAATGTGTTTTGTTGATTTGTTGAATATTATAATAGACCTATTTTAACACAAAAAATGATTAGAAAATCTCTCTGAAACCATTGAGAAAAATTAAACCAAATTTTAATTGGATAATCCTTTTAAAATTAGCTTTGTTTGAAATTTAAAATGATGACATTCCAAAAGAATATTTTAGGCAAACTCAACCAAAATGACTTGTATTTTCCTGAATGTGATGTGTTTATAAAGTATAAACAGATAGTTATATAATTGTTATGAAGAACTCTTTAATTTTAATTATATAGACAGATTTCTTTTGTATGTCATATTGTTTTAGCATTCATCATATCAAACTTGTCCAAGACAAAATCATATAAAATAATGCTTTAAGCCACAATTTGTTATTTTATGTGGGGGATATGGTGTTTAATGCCACTTTCAACATTTGTTATCTTGTAACTGACAAGTACATGTTGTATTTGTATGTTACATGTATCAGTGAGTGAGTTATTGTTCGGAAAATTTTCAGGCATATCATGACGAGAACAAGTTGCATTAGATAAAATGATGATGCTATCTGTTTTGTACTAGACCTACACGCTTAGTTTGATTTTTATAGTGATAGCTCACTGAAACAACAATCCGAGGGTTGACATGTTGATCCACTCTGACACATTATCTTTATTTCAAGCCAACCAGTCTTTGCTTTACTCCTTAATATTCCTGCTTATCGGTGAAGTAGCAAATACCAATTTTATAGTCTTTGGTTTGTCATTATTTTATTATTATAAAATACAATATTTATATAGTGCATTATCTAATTAGAATTACCCTAAGCACTTGACATGATAAAAAAAATTGTACTATAAAACTGAACATAGAATATAACAAAATAAATAATTAAAGGAGAGGTGAAAAGTTTATTGCTAAAAATAAGTGGTAAATGATAGATATAAATATACAACAACAAAAAAAACAAAAACAAAAAAAATTTCCCAACTGGAGTTAAACCCACAATCTACCACACTTGAGGCGAGCACGTTAACTATTACATCACGGATGTGGTTTACATATATTAGTACTTGATGAAGATGACTTTGTCAGTAAAAGGAAGAAAAAGGTTGTCTTTTTTATTGTGTCGCCTGCTTAGCACAAAACATTGTCTTAAGACATAGACTGCATCACACACTATCTTGAGATTACACCTAAAAGAGCTTAGATAAGATGTTTTAATTGACATACTTCATTTCAGTCACATGGAAGTATGAGGCATGCCCCTTCTTCAGTTTTCTCATTTGAAAGCAAACTTAGCTAGAATGTGTCTTGGATGGTCCTTTACTGAATGTGTGTATTTTGTGTTAAGAAATCCAAGATTGCCACCACTGCAGGACATAGTACATTGTATTAACATATTGTAAAATGAAAAACAAATATAGTCATTGAATTTCCATGTACATTTTTTGTGTGGGTCAGAAATCCAAATTTGAACTGAAACAGTACAATAACCATACGAGTGATACAGGCTCAGATGAGCCTCTAGTTAGCCTTGATAGCTTAATCTCCAGTGGCCAAACAAATATAATAACAATAAACAAAATCACAGATTCACAGATCAAACAAACCACATATTTTCAGAGAAGGAACAACTACATAAAGATAGACGTTTGGAAGTCATGGTCTTTAAGAGTTAACAGTTAACTGGCTGCAAGATAAAATTGATGGATTGTTGTTTAATGTCCATTGTTTCAGATATATTCATGATGAGAGCAAATAGTAAACCATTATAAGTAAAGAGGTGGCACTTTATTGAGACTATTGGCAGAAGTTTGGATTGTGACAGGAAAACAAAGATATAATAGTTAGAAAATTTTGCCTTGCAACAACCATCAACTACCACTCTAAGAAACTTGTTCATTGGGTTAGGGACTAGGGTTTTAGTGTTTAACACCACTTTCAACAATGTTTCAGTTATAGGTTTAGGTTTATATTGTTTAATGCCACTTTCAAAATATTTCAGTCATCGTGGCGGTCAGTTTTATTGGTGGAGGAAACCAGACTACCCGAGGAAAACCACTGACCTGCTGCAATTCACTGACAAACTTTATCACATAATGTTGTATCGAACACACCTTGACTGCTGCAAGTTGTTTAGGTATCAAAACAGGAGGTCTTGATTCATGTCCTGTCCAAATGATTTGTTCCTGCACAACTAGTAGATGCACATTTCGGTGTAGAGAAAATAGGTACAGTGATGCTTGCTAAGAATGTTGTAGACCATTCCTCTTAGAAGAAAAAAAATCAGGATAATATAGCTAATATATTTTATATCAATTAGTTTCAAATATACTACAATGTGGTAACATTTAAAACAAAACTATTTTCAAGATCCAACAATAAAAAAAGTTGTATTGAGCATTTGGCATCAATTTCATATATAAATTCTAATTCTATTTCAAAACGTGGCAGATTGGCTTATATTTTGGTAATGCATTTCCCATAAAATCGAGAGAAAAAATACTCTATCCTTCAATAAACAAAATTACGATATTGATTGTCCATCTCCTAGTGATGAACAAAAAATCTGAAACCCAAAATCCAGATTCTAGGAGAGAAAAAATGTGACAATTCACTAGATTATGATCCAATTTAAATTTAATGACTTTTGATCTTTTCGTTTCTTGAATTATTTGCTTTGGAGTTTTCATAATTTACAACACGTGTATTGTGTATAATGGACAGGGCATTGAATTGTAAAGTACAATGAGTTTACCGGTATTATAAAAACTAGCATATTTTCATGTATAAAAAAATTTTCGCATTCAGAGGTATACATAACTGAAGCTTGGTACATGTATGTATTGTAAGCATATGGATTCGACAAAGTTTTTGTTTGTCTTTAAAGGATCGTCAGATAAAAAATAAATGGAGATCCCGAAAACTTCTATTATATGTTGATTTTGTGCACAACAATCTTGTGGTAACAACAAAAAGGATGGCATGTGAAAGTTGTTAATTGTTACCATAAGTATATGGACACGAACACGATAAATAAAGGAAAAAGAAATGAATTAATAAAGAAATTTTATTGAAAATAAATATGTAAATAAAAAGTTTTAAAAAAGTGGGGTTGTACCGTGCCACGAGTGCCTGTGGTTGATCCAACAAAAATAACTTCCTGTACGTCACCGAAAAATCAAAAGTGTGATAAACATGAATGCATCGTATTTATTTTGTTTTCTGTAAACAAACTATAACACTTTTCATAGGTTGAAGATTGAAAAAAGGACTTTGTAATACTAGTACTAATAATAATAATATTAACAATTTCCTTTACACAACAGTCTGAATTAACAAATATTCTATTATGTCACTCTCAATAAATCTTGCCTATAAATATAATGTTGATCTGTGACTATATGAGAAAAATAAATCATTATATTTAGTTACATTAACGTTTTAATTCATCATTTACAAATTTTTCGCTACAGATAATTTTTATGTACGATAAAAATTATCTAGCGGGGAAAAAAAATCTAAAAGAAACGAAATATCCGGAAATTCAAGTCCATACCAGATGTGTTTTTTTATTTTCATACATTTATATTAATTCGCCGCATATAGTTCTTTAATTATTATTTAATCTACTGTATGGATTGTCATAAAATGAGCATTTAATAAAGGCAACGCATCCAAAACTTATATATTAAACGTTTAATGATGTATGGATAAAGAATTAATATTAAAATAATTTTATCATTACATGGCAACAGCGGAACCTTTTCGCGTCATTGATTGTTGTTAGGTTTCACAGGTGTTCATAAATATTTATATTGCAGCGAAAATGTCGAAGCTATCAGCAGCTGAAGCAAAAGCAATCGGCGAAGCTAGAGAGTCATGGTGTGCTGTTGAAATGAAAAAAGAACAGAGTTGGTGTCGAAAGGAGAGAAAACATCACCCAGATCAGTTCACGAGTTGTGTTTTTGATGAACACAAATCAGGCTATCAACCACGGTGTACGTTCGAAATCGACGCTCCAACTCACAGGGAGAGAAGGCACAATAGAGAACAAAGTAAGATTATATTTCCCTTTAACACTAAGGCATATGTCTGCAGTACATGTACAGTGTATTTACATTCCATTTTATTGACAAGGCCTTTCCTGTGCCAGTGTTTTTAATCGCTCGATGAAACCATTGACGTGTAAACCACTTGAAATCGTTTTCAATATATTTTAATTGCCATTAACTTAATGTTCCGTAAATATCAAATTATGTGTGTATTGAATTGGTTATACTTGAAGCCATGAGTTAATCAACAATTATGAGTTGCATGTAATGATTACTTTTTCAGTTAAACAACTTCAGTTTTATGTGTAATTATAAAAGAATTCATAAGCTACCACTTTGACAACTACTAGTATAACAAGTTTTTTTATCTGCTTTACATGACTGTGTGGTATTTGGAATGTGTACAAATTCTATCATCAGATAAAATGTACTGGCTTAAAATCATTCAAACAAGCAGTTGGTATGAATTAATTTATAATTTCTGGCAGATGTCCTAATGGGGTTGTGATGTACTGTAATGGGTATAATTCATACATGATGAATATTCTACTACTCGATATTGTATTTTAGGTTTTATCGATTTCTAGAAGACGGTAAGATGTTTATATCTGCTATTATAACGCCTATTATTTTTAATTTTATTATTATGTAACTAACCCTATAGTTTTTGGCCAAAAGTACTAGAATTTAGTAGTTTATGCATATGATCAGTTGATAGTAATAATGATTGCTTTTAGTAACCCTTAGTAGTGTCAGAATCCACAATAATAACCGACCAACAATCGTCGTATACTGGTACAGTCTATAGATTCGTGTGCAATATTAGCGATAAGTTCAATAAGTATTTTAAAATACTTCGGATTCAGGTGCCATGGTTGTACATAGCTAATAAAAATTGACTTTGATTTTCCTATATATTTCAACTAAAAATAACGCCTAGCAATTAGCAATCCTGTTTATATTATGTACAAATAAAAACCACTCATATAAACATAATGAGCAAATAAACAATCAAAATCTAAACAATTCTGATTGTTTTGGTGTAAAATTTGTTAAAATCTATCCAGAAATGACTTCACAATAATATTTTGAAAAAACATGGTTTTGGTTGATTATATAGGGATTTTTTTTACATGTTGCAATACTTTTGGCATCATACTGTACTAATAAATGTTGACATACATATTAAATGCATATTGTGTTTGTACAACTGTTTGTATCATGTCGAGCCAGATGTGTAAACCGTATCACTACGAGACGCATAGTGTTTTCATACGGCAAAAAGGGTACCACTGATATACTGTATTTCATTTCTATATTTAATTTTTTTTTTTAAACGGTCTGACTTTCAAAATAGTTCCTGAGACTCTGATTTTGTTACGTCACGTCACGTCATTAGTGAATTGTCCGAATATGCAATAATTGTTTCACGCTTTTTCGACATTTTAGTGCACGAACTTTTTGGCCTACAATGTAATTTGTTCATGGTACAGTTCCATACAATAGGAAATTAATGTATAAAACGTCAGTTTGAAGGATTGTGTATTTATCATCGAAGACGTCATATGGGTTTTCCCACATTTCAATTTGTGTATATTGGTAACAGTATTTATAAACCAGATTTCAAAGGCCGAGTAGTTACGATTGAGACCTTACTGAAGCATGTCTTAGTTAGTAAAACCATATGAATGTTGCTTTTTGTGTTTGCTTATTTGTATCTTAACCCATTGTTGTATTATTATTTGCTTCTAATAAGTGTCGCATTCTTTGTAGAGAAACAATATAACAGCTGAATACTAATAAAACGATTGATTGATTATTGTTTAACACACAGAGATCAATATTTCAGCTATATTCATGAAAACAAGTTCAATAATACATGAACAAAATATATAAAAATTTCTGCCACTGAATAGGTATGGATGAAAAAAAATTAGTATTTTGTACGGCACAAAAGTGTACAGGGAGCATGGCACTCCCCCAAACACGTTATCCACTACATGGTCCATGGTCAGGATTTCCGTATTATAACCTGACAACACCCCATCGAGAGGACACCCCCATCCGCCACCCGCGAACGCGCTGAGCAGCTCCGACTTTGGGTCATTGGAACCTCAGCCAGTACACAGCTAATAAAACGGCGTTAGGAGTGTCTTCGTGAAGAACATAGATTCCAATAAAACATTACCCTTCGATTCTTTTTAAATCTACACAACTGTAATGCAAACATCTAAATAAACAATAGAAAGCAAATTAAAATTATTATAATTTTGACTTTTCTTCACTTTCGTTAACTAAATAGAGTTAATGTTATTGTTGGGGTATATGTTTTCAGTTACAGAGAAGAATGTTACCTTTCTTGTGTACTCTATGTTGCCAGTTTCTCTGGTTTGGACATTTTTGATTGCCGCTTCTGTATTCTCTAACGTTTATTATAACATAAATAAATGTAAAATACCAATATTATAGACCAATCGTAACTACTCGGCCATATAATAGGGTAACGAGGATGGCCGAGTAGTTACGATTGTATTATAGACATGGCAATAAAGTGTCCATGTGATTTTTCACCATGGTGGATTTAGGGGCATAATAACAATCTATATTTCCACGTTTTTTATTTCAAATTTCAGATAGAAGTGTTCTGCAGATATGAAAAGTTTCGAAGAATGGCATAAGAAAAGACGGAAAGACAAAATCAAATGGAGTTAGAACATTTCATTTCACATTTCAGTATTATATATATGTACTTTTGCTCATTGTTCATGTTAGATCTGCCAGAAGTCCGACTTTGACTTTGTTTTTAATCATAATATTATTTTATACATTTTCAGTATTATGTTACATAGTTATGCTCAAGTGCAATAAGATGCACCATAAATGTGTCTAGTATTAAAAGCATACTTTATTAATTAAAGTTTATTCGTTCAAATAAACACCATGTTCCACGTTCCCCACCAATAGTAAAGTGTATATTCAGCATAATCGTTAATTGGATATTTAATTTGCTGATTCCAACCATGCAATCAAGGGCCGTCGTGATCGTATGGTAGTTGAGTTTACAATTACCTATGCAATCAGTGTCAATCGTCACTGAAGTTGTGAGTTCGAATCCCACAAATGGCGAGGTATACTTGATACAACATTACATGTGATAAAGTTTGTCAGTGATTTGTGAGAGTTCGGTGGTTTTCTCTGGTTTCCTCCACCAATAAAACTGACCGCCACGATATAATTGAAATATTATTGATAGTGGCGTTAAACACCATAACCGTAACCCAACCATGCAATTAACATGCTATAATAGAAAGTCTATTATATTACAAGAATAAAACGGACATTACAACTAGACTGTGTTGTAGGATGTAAATATCAAAACTGCAAGTAACGAGTGTATGTATCATGGACGTTTCACTTCTTTTAGTTTTATCAATCTACGAATAACAAACTGGGACATATATTGGTTCGACTAGATAACGAGAATGGTCCGACGTCGATGTGAAGAATGTGAACTTTTTAGGGTCTTACATCGTCGGTTGATTCCGATACGTTCCACATGGGAAAACAGATTTTTGTAACCTCATCATGAGCTTACGGTCCAGGCATCCACAAAATAAAAATGCAAACAAAACTTCAGAGTGCATACATTATTTTATTATTACAACATTGATTATACATGTGTATATATATCTTAGCGTAGGGTATTTTCAGTGGCGTAGTTAGAGTGTGTGCCGCCCTATGCAGTGCTTGAGTTTGCAGTCCCACCCCAACACACACACACAAATACAACATACATTTATTGCACAGTCACCCCCTTATTAAAATTATATAATATATATAGATTCTCCTTCGGTTGCCGTGTGTTTCGACATTTCTCCACTCAAGAGAGTTCAATTTAAAATTTTAACCACAAGCCGTCATATCACAGTGTGTCGTACTGATTGTGTAAGAGTATTATTTCATGTGTTTTGTCAATAAGGGTAATAACAAAATTACCGAACACAGAGCAATCTCCCAAAGGGAAATTCAAAACTCATAAATCAATAAACAGACAAAATCAGTCAACAACCGGGAAATATACAACCTTTAAAATTACTTTAATAATTTACACCGCTATACCATAGTGGGTCACAGTCTTGCAAGTTATCCAATCTACGCTCTAATCTATAGGGTTACCAATATTTAGTCAGGTGTCCCTTCAACCTTATAACATGCGCAATTCTGAGTGGAATGGATTTATCGGTTCTGGATATATTCTGGTGTGATGTCCTCCCAGATACGACGGATTTCATTAAATAAATCGTCATTTGATTTAACATTTTGCAGACGAAACTGCAACTTTCTTTTAAAGAGACGCCACAAATGTCCAATGATGCTGATGTCCGGTGACTGTGCCGGCCAACTCATGCACTTAATTAGGCCTATATGCTTATTGCCTTGGAATCGGCGACAAGCCTGGCCCTGTGCATGCTGGTGAATTGTCATTCTGGAATGAATAGCTGTTATCCAGGATATGTCCAGCCTAAACTGACCACAGCTGGGAATCAATTATATCAATACATACAAAAATGTATACCACGGCATTATTATTACCGTCCACCATATATAGCGATTGTACCTACACCGTGCCAACAAATTCTCCCGCAATTTCATTACTTGAAAGATTTTTGAACATTTCATCGACATGGTTCCCTTTACAAATCAGGCCTCCAACCTTCTTTATCCCTATGCAAAACGTAAACATTTTTATCAGCTTGCTCTCATCCGAAAAAATGACATTATCCCACTGACCGCACATATTAAATCTGTTTAAAGGATCTCAACCCTCGCCCTTTGAATTTTAATTTTGGTGTTTAACGCCACTTTCAGCAATATTTCAGCTATATCATGGCGACCAGTTTTAGTGGTGGAGGAAGCCGGAATGCCCGGAGAGAACCACCGACCATGGGCAAGTAACTGGTATAATAAACTTTATCACTTGTGGTTGCGAGTCGAGTGCACCCTTTTTGTAATTTACATAGCTGGGCGCTAACCCACGCCGTATTGGTGATAGACTTGTTTGAGTTGTTAGATCCAACGACCTAACTCATTGAGCCACCCGGGCCCCTCACCCTTTGATAATTGGATCTCGAATGACAATGCAGACATAAACAAACATTAAAAAAAACCCGACATAGATTCGTTTCCACTCGAAAGAATCACAAAAGAACAGATACATAAATATGGAAAACACAATAGCAGTATCAGTAAATGCTTGTATTTGATATTTCACGTGACACGATTTGCCTTTTATTCCAACAATGGCCGATTTAACTGTATAGATATGTCCCTTGTCAGTGGTCATAGTTGACCATAGTATTATCCCACAGGAATAATCGTGTGTCTATGTCTAGTCCTAATAAGTCTGAATCCATCAAATCCATCAAATCTATAATATATAAAATATCTTAGGGAATGAACTATGAACCACATAATCATTCTGTACATGGTACTTGCGATAGATAATAGAAGTACAATGCATGTCTAACAAACCGTGCACAATAATCGTCAGATTTCTTCAAATATAAACAAAATATATATAATAATATGAACTAACTGTGCTCATACATTCAATCAGTATACTTCAATACTTGAATAGAATGCGAGTCTTTTCCTTTTATGTAGATGTATTTCCTCTATCACCGACAGCACTTTTACTGAACTTAACTAGATTAGTAACACGTCGGGTGTCTTATAAGAAGCAGGAACTGTTTACTCTCCGCAAGCAGTGGGTTCACCCCATTTTTTGGTGGGTACATGTTGTTCTGTGTTGGGTTGTTTTTTGCTTTGTTTTGTTTGTCCTGTGTCTTGTGTTCCCAATGTTGTCAGTGTATATGGATTGTCCATTCTTGATTGCACATTCGGTTTTCTCTACCATTTATGTTCTGCTAGACGTTATCAATCTAGAAATGTTTTATTAATTGCCATGCCAAAAGGGGGTTATGGTTTGTTTTGTTTAATGCCACTTTCAACAATATTTCAGTTATATCGTGGCAGTCAGTTTTATTGGTGGAGGAAACCGGAGGACCCGGAGAAAATCACTGACCTGCCGCAAGTCACTTTCAAACTTGATTACGTAATATTGTATCGAGTACACCTCACTTGAGCCGGAATTCTAACTCACAACGTTAGTCAAGTTTAAAGGCGTCTATTAATTAGCTATTTAGAAAAGCTTTATTTTTTTATCAACAAATTATGGTACCAAGATGCAACAATAATGCTTCCATAAAAAATCAGATCAAAATACTTACATTTTATTTAGCATCACACCTTTTTTCTGAAAATTAATAAAACAAAGGTAAGATTTGAATTAGAAGCAACAGTTTCACAATCACAGTCTGGATAAGCAAAACAATACCACTGTAATATAAATTTGTAAATAAATGTCATACAAAAATAAGACATTACGAAATCCTTATTTACAAAAGCAGTATATTGTACAAATAGGGTTAAGGGTTTCAAAAATTACATCGATAATATATTTGCAAGTAGTTGAGATATGCAAATTCCACATTTGATCAGTTCACGATGATGACTACAAAACGCCATAAGAGATGATTCTAATTCAGATAGTTGGTATTCTTGAACCCGTCATTTGTAGCCCCCCTGTTTGGACAGTCATAGTATTTAGAATGGTATCCAGAAAAGCGTATGGATTTCGATTTAGACAGCGTATGTGGGCGATACAGGAAGCAAAAATGTTAAATCTCCGTAGACAAAATCAAAAACATATTCATTCATTCAAATCAGTAATGAAGAATATAAAACATGGACCATTTATGTTGGAGTACTTTATTGGATTTTCAAGAAATGGACATATCAAAAATAAAAACCATAGTTTGGAAATTCTGCCCATGTGACGCAGAGAATAGATGTAATTATTACACACACTTCGACAGTTTGCATCGATGATGGATATTTACCTAGGTGGGGGGGCACTCATGTTTACTTGCGGGGGGCTGTTCGAATATATCGATGCATAGACGCTACTAGAAGAAGTTTATGATTATGTGGGGGAATTTCACTGTGAAAAATCATCAATTGTACTATAATTTGTGCTCTGTCAGGTTAGGGTAGGTATCACATTTGACAGAAATTGATGATAATTTCGACTCGACCCACCAAAAATGAGAAAATATGAGCAAACTGTCGAAGTGTTTACAAAACCAGGATGCTCCATAGAACCCAGAAAAATACCAAATGAAAGCCCATTTTCTGCTGAGTTCCGTGGTATATAACATTGTCCCTTTCTACGTTTTATTTATAGTTCATACTCAGTTTTCTTTCTGTGACTGGTAAAAACAACCTAAACAAACGTACGCCCCTTGGTTTACAAAACAATCCCCTAATATTTGCTTGTACACGGTGAACATGAATTGTAAATATAGACGATTAATCGTTTTACCCACCAGACCACTATGTACAACATATAAAGATAATTGGAAAACACATTCAACTGCAATAAATAATTTTACCATAAGCATCAAAGTTATTGCACGAAATTTATTCTTTGAAAAGTCTCATTTGAAAGAAAAACTTTTTTCAACCTCGTACATACATGCAATAGAGGAATTTAGAATACAATCAAATTTGTAAGATGACTGGGAGTAAATTAGAAAAAAAACCAGTCGCGTTATATGTACATGATACTTTTGTATTAAAGTTTTATGACTCTGGTACAATGAGATTCCCGTCAGCAAGTATATAGAACCTCACACCACCATTCCCAATAATCAGGGAATGTTAGGGGAAAATCAGTCGAGCTCATAATTACGTTGTTTTAAATCATCAGGCAAGTCTTATAACTCTCTAGGATGTAAAAAGTGAAAATTTGTACCTTTCTGGTCGAATGACAAACGATACGAAAACAATGTGGTTATATGTTTGTGCTTGGTTACTCTTGTTTGTTATATGTTTGTGCTTGGTTACTCTTGTTTGTTATATGTTTGTGCTTGGTTACTCTTGTTTGTTGTCGTTTTCTGCTGCCACAGACAAAACAGTCAACATGTTCTCCTCCGACTGTTTCTACCGTGGACTTATAACTGGTAAGCTGGATTTTAATGCGACCCTCAGCTTTGCTGTGTTTATCAATCGCACATACATTAAAAACTCGATAGTTCTCCTCTCGGAACAGATGGAATTCTAAAACCATCTTCTTTGTATGAAACACATCTTCGATGTTACCAGACAGGACAATCTGTCAAAATGAAAACATATCGCTCACAATATGACTATACTGTGACTTATTGCCCCCCAAACACTGTTGAATTAGTTAGCTTTCCAATCTCTCGGCTTTGACCGTATATGATGAAGGTAAATCCAGAAACGCATCGTACGCGTTAAATTTAATATCTACGTTTTTATCACAACTGTTTCATTCACGAGATGTAAATTAAAGGTGATATGTTACACTGAGCAAAATAATTAAACAAAAATGGAGAAAAAAGCTAGAACTGCCGCTTGGTTGGGGAAAAACCCCAATTATTTCACATGAATCATGTATTAATGAAAATATAAATGCATATTAAATGAATGTAAAACATATATATATATGTGTTGATTGATCTTTAGTTTTCTGTGTATTGTTTTGTTTTTCCCTTTGCCCTTTTTCTTTTATCCATTGTGTTGTCTGTCCTTCTTCGATCTACGAATTCTGATTACCCTTTTGGCATCTTCAAAATTTTCTTCAAATAAACAAAGTGAAATCATTATTTATGAAAAAGATTTAGTCAGCGCGAATGTGGATTTCGTCAGTAAATCGCGAAAAAAGACGATGCGAAAATGTCCCGGTTTGCAGTATATAATAAAAGGTATCAAACATGTTTTAAATCTGTCTTCACTGTCATGCATTTCATTTGAAAACTACTATTGTTTTTTTATAGTTAGCATTTAGAACCATTTACCTGAAAGATACTATTTGCAATGCACACAACAGGTTCGGAACAGCTCAGAAGTTTGTATCCTCTTCTGTCCCAGTTTTCCTGAACGAGTCTCTTCCTTCTACATAACACACACTGGACAACAACACTAAGATCGCCTTCTGCTTCTGGTATGTTTTTAGTTAAAATCAAGAAATATACCAGCTTTTTACTGAGTATAATTCTATCTAATGCACTTTTTATCTTACCAAGATCAAGTTCTGTGGTTGCTAAATGCCAAGACACTCCAACCAACCTAAATAAAACACATATAATATTAGTAAATATTTAAACTACAACTTGAATTCCATGCCATTATAGGAGGCCGCCGTGGTCGTGATCGTCTGGCACTAGGCACTGACTGTACAGTTAGTCGTAAATCCAACTACCCGTGCAATCAGTGACTATCACCACTAAAGTTGCAAGTTCGAGCCCCGTTCATGGCGATGTGTACACGATACAACATTATGTGATAAAGTTTGTCAGTGACTTGCGACAGGTCCGTGGTTTTCTGTGTACTCCAGTTTCCTCCACCTATAAAACTGACCACCACGATATTACTGGAATATTGTTGTTGAAAGTGGCGTTAAACACCATGAACCAACCATCGATGACCTTATAACATGAATCGGTTGATTATACTTGTGTGTAGAACCAACCAAGTAACGTCCAAGGTGGTTAAGTTGAAGACATCACAGTTTTACGGTCGCCACCAGGAATTAGTTAACCGCTACGGAATTTTCTGAGTCAGAAATGACCACATGAGAGACATGATGGGTACCACTACAGAAGCAGGATCTGCTTTCCCTTCTGGAATACCTGAGATCACATCCGGTTTTTGGTGAGGTTTGTGCTGTTCAAACTTTTTTCGTGTAGTGTTTTGAAAATCATTGTTTATCCTTTAGTCCTCTTTCTTTTTGTCATTGTGTTGTTTGTCTTTCTTCCATGTATGGCTTTTGATTGCCCTTTTGTTATCTTGAGATCGCATGCATATTTGTGCAATAATCAGCTATTATCTTCCTATATAAGAATAATCTTATAAATAATGAGGAAATATGAGGGAAAAAACCCACAAACAATCCAGCTAAACCATCGAGGTATACAGACAAATCAAGGAAACAGTTCGACTACAATTGACAAACTACATATGTGGTATCTATTTTGTAGAAAACTATATTGAAGATCAAACAAATCAATGGAATATCCAGGCCACATCTATTATTGTTTTGTAGGGGCATGAATCAGAGTATGGAGATCTGTTGAAAAGTTAGGATTTTACAATGGAACAGCCTGAAACATTTTCGTTTGTTGACAAAATGCCATCATGTCTATTATAGGTTTTGTATTTTTCATGATGTCCATTTCTACTTAATACCCATCTATAGATTTTTTTTTATCTATTTACATTTACAAGGCAAACTGTTTTGTTTGAAAAGACACTGCATCTGTATTTGAATCTTGTATTTGGTCTATTACCTCCCAATGATTTATAGACTCTGAACAGCCGCCGTGTTTTGAGGCTAAAACTACAACGTTTTTATTGTGTGTTATCATATGGGTGGGAATCTTTATGTCAATTTCCTTCTGTGGTTGTTCTCCATCTGATGTGCTTAAAACTAATATATCAGTCATCATGGTAAATTTGCCATTTTCTTGATTTGTATCCATGGTATCAATTACCTATATAAAATAAGAGACCACATATCAGCCAGGAAAGACAAATACCTAAATGAAATAAGATACCAAATATCAGCTAGGAAAGAAAAATACCTAAATGAAATAAGAGACCAAATATCAGCTGGGGAGGAAAAATACCTAAATGAAATGAGAGACCAAATATCAGCTAGGAAAGAAAAATACCTAAATGAAATGAGAGCAAATATCAGCTAGGAAAGAAAAATCAAACTAATGATTATTGATTTTTTTAATAGAGACAAGGAATGGTTGGCTGGTGCCGTGAACTGAGATCAAAAAAACATTTATATTATGAAATTCAGTTAGAGAAGCGAAACCAAGCAGGAGAAGATACTATTCTGAATCAATAGTATAAACTGAATCATCATCCGGATAGATGCAACAGTGAAACTGTATCAGTGATGATTGAGACTAATAATAATAATAAAGCAAAAAGGTCGGAAAACACAAGAAAAAATGACATGAATATATGGAGCCCAATCTAATTAGACTTGTATGTTTATGGGGTCTCGTTTAACCACGGATATGTTCCACTTGTCGTAAACACTTCCCGGTCCTTTCATCATTCATGACTTATCACCGGGTTTATAACTAGATTACCACGACGGGTGATACTAGTGGAGCAGGAACTGCTTAACCCTTCCGAGCACCTGAGTTCACCTCCGATTTTTATTGGGGTTCGTGTTACTCAATCTTTAGTCTTATGTGTATATATGTTTTGTAGATCGTTATTTGTCCCTTTTCCCTTTTTCTTTTGGCAATTGTGTTGTCTGTCCATCGATTTACGGATTCTGATTACCCCTGTTGGTATCTTAGATTTACGTCTTCTGATTACTCTTTTGGTATCTTAGATTTACATCTTCTGATTACTCTTTTGGTATCTTAGATTTACGTCTTCTGATTACTCTTTTGGTATCTTAGATTTACGTCTTCTGATTACTCTTTTGGTATCTTAGATTTACGTCTTCTGATTACTCTTTTGGTATCTTAGATTTACGTCT
>MJUT01041061.1:2660-18731 GCA_002080005.1 Gigantidas platifrons | reverse complement strand
ACAAAAAAGAACATATCATCCAATTGTCTCTTAAACATGCATTAATAATTTCTAATATATAACATGATTTAAAACCGTAAGAGAAATATAATGGAGACCCCTTTATGCAATTTAATAAACAAATTGTTATTAAATGATACCAGACAAAAAGTGTATCCAGAAATTATTTAGAGATGAAATAAAAAATAAAACTACATAACTGTCCAAACAGTTGCAAAATCCATAGAATTTTCGTAGCAATGACTTCAACCTAGAAGCAGCGTGTCCTTCTTTGGGTAACACACCAATATAAAAAAGCTTGCCTAATCTGATAATACATGTATATAGATAAAAAGAAACCACAATGAATAGTATAGGCTCTGTCATGGTGCTTGTATGCAAGCAGTGCCTATCGCCTCTAAAATGTGAGTTTGAATCCCACTCATGGCGATGTGTATTGGATACAACATTATATGATAATTTGCCAATGACTTTCGGCAGGTAGATGGTTTTCTCCTTGTACTTTGGTTTCCACCATCAATACCACAATATAACTGAAATATTGTTGAAAGTAGCGATGAAAACCATAACTCTCTCTATTTATCACATAAATACAGATACTCTATATGAAAGAATGATATCTGTATTAAAAATAGAAAAATCTTTTTTTATAAAAAGATATCTTATTTTTTAAATAATAATATATATCTACAACAAATAGAGATATTTTTTTTATTACAAATGGGGATATCTTTATTTTAAATACAGACATCTTTATTTTAACTACAAATATCTCTATTTTAAATACATGTTGATATCTCTACTTTAGTACACACTTCTGTAATTCAATTTAGATACATGCATTATAATAGAGTTATCTGCATTTATTATTGCTGATATCTATATTTTTTTATGTATCGAGATATCTTCATTAAATAGGTAAAAACTCAAACAGCTTGCCATAAACATAAGCTATTGTACATTTTAAATATCCTTGAGTTAATGGCTTTACATTTAGGTTGCTACTCTTATCAAACCATAGTAAAACTGTCGTGTTCTACAATTTTAGTCAAACCTATATTAAGAGGTCATCTTTGGGACAAAGAAAAAGTGGCCTTATAAGACAGATGACCTCTTAAAAGAGGCTCAATTCATATGAAAGTACAAAGAAAAGGTGGACTTATAAGACAGGTGACCTCTTAAAAGAGGTTTAATTCATATGAAAGTATCTATGACAAGACAAGAAAAAGGTGACCCTTTAATACAGAAGACTGTGTAAAAGAGTTGACCCCATGGGTATGTTTGACTGTATCTACTTGTCATTTTTTGTAGGAAGAATGGGTTAATATAATTATACATATTTTGATTGAGACTTTTAGTGTCCAATTTTGTTTATAAAATGTGTAAATTTAAATGTGTTTCAATTCTTTCATTTTTCAGTAATGTCGAATGTCAGAATTTTTATACTGATCCAATGTTACAAATCTTTGGGGCCGTCATGATTTTGATCGCATGGTAGTTGGATTTACAACTATCTGTGCAATCAACACTAAAGTTGTGAGTTCGAAACCGCATTCATGGCGAGGTGTGACTTGGGTACTCCGGCTTCCTCCACCAATAAAACTGACAGTCACGATATAACTGAAATATTGTTGAAAGTGGCATTAAACACCATACCCCTCATCCTGGTATGTCAGGATTTTAATACTGATCCAATGCTAACAAATGTACTGTATCTTCAGCCAATTAAATCATTAGATTAAAAACAAAATTTTATTAAAAAAACATTAAATATAAAATAATTATTTATCACAGAATATTATTATAACAAATATCTACAATATTTTTCCTTCCAGTTTCCATGTTAGCACAATAATCAAATTATGTAGTACCAAACCACTCGTTCTGTCCTGCTAATAAGGCTTGAGATCTCTGTCTGACGTAAGTATCAAATACAGACAAATACTTTTGTACATATGTTGTTCTGATGTGTTCATCTTCTACCAACTTTCTCTGCACAGGGGTCTTTACATGAAGTACTCTAACTAAGTCAAATCTGGGAAATGAACTGAAAAAAATATTAAATATAATTTAAGTTGTCAGTTGATCATATGACTGCAGCTGTAATTGCTAACATATTTTTCCATTTGATTTCTAAATTTTATTAAAAAAAAACCACAGATAAACCAGTTATAATTGAAATTTTGGCACACTCCAGCTTAAAATTAATTTTTTTTTGTAGTTGTTAAAAAAAAGAAATTTCTATATTCAGTAATAGCATCCATCATGGATGGAAGGTGGAGCTGTCACACACACTTTTGATCATCCTAGTCTAATTTGGTTTGGTGGTTTCTGATAGGCTTTTAATGTGATTTTCTTTTATCAAAATACAGGTTAAAGCCTATATTTTCATATAAATGTTTAAACTTGTCAAAACAATATATAGTGAGTTTCACAATGTTCACATACAATTTTATACATGTATCTCTCTAATATTACAGTACTGGTAAATACTTACACAGTCATGTTGCCTGTCTTTTTGATGAAATCTTCTTCTCTAAATTTGTCTTCCATTATATCTTTAAACAATACAGTATGAACTATATGTAGAGTTTCTGTTTTTGTCAACTGTAGCTGTGTACACATATTTATGAAGGCAAATAACATCTGCTCAGCAAACTTTTCTGTTGTATTAACCACACTTTCTGTATGCAAAAAAATAAAATCCATGATCAGACATTTGTAATAATTAAGTAGATATGATTAAAGGGTTGTGGTTGTGATCGTGTGGTAGTTGGGTAGTTACATAATAAATTCCTGGTCATTCTATCTAAAATCTACTAACATAAAATTAATAGAGGAATTACTAGTATTTATTCTTTATTAAAGTGTCACATTAATAAAGCAAAACTTGCCTAAACTTTAATAAGTTAAAGTTTGCTTAAACTTTAATAAAGCAAAACTTGCCTAAATTTTTAATAAAGTAAAACTTGTTTAAACTTTTAATAAAGTAAAACTTGCTTAAACTTTTAATAAAGTAAAATTTGCCTAAACTTTAATAAAGTAAAACTTGCCTACACTTTAATAAAGTAAAACTTGCCTGAACTGAATGTCATTAGGATCAACTTTTGTGTTCAGTATAGAGAGGGGGTTCAAATTATTGGAACTACTTTTGATATTTTGTTAGACAAGATTCTGGTTTATTTAGAACTCACTGTTCTACAGATTTCAGACTATTTTCATTTTTTTGTAATTATGACATCTCAGACAAACTTCAAATGTATTATAATTATATAAGGCCTCTTTTGGTAAACTAATTAGGTAACACTGAAATTCTATATTTATCATAAGAAATTTACCTGACTTTTTGAATCCTATAGGACAAGTTTTCTCTACTGTTTCTCGATTTTCTAAAGCTGCATTGACATTAAGTGTACAGTCCCAATGATTTGTGTGGCTTTCTTCTGTCCAGTTGAATTCTGGGTGTATGATGTTTGTTGTTAGTAAAATCTGTTTTAATTTCTTTGTCGTGTATGTGCTCACTAGGGAATAAAGTATTACTGTCGGTGGAATGTTATGTTTCAACTCTTCAGCTATTGATGGAATTTGTGACGGTAAAACGCATATATACACCACGTGTGATGTTAATATCAACTTGATATTGTCATAGAAACAATCAACTCCTTTATTCTGTAAATATTCTGAAAAACAATAAAATGCAGGTGTCATTTACTACTATTTTACTTTTACTACAATTGAAGGATTAAATTATCCACAAAATGCAAATTCGTTGTACAGGTAAATGAACAAATTTGACATGTAAAATATTTTTATATTTATAAAACTCTGTTGAATACAAAAAAATCATCCTGGAATGGATTGTAAATCTTATATACACATTCACATACAAGGTTAGTAACTAGCATGTTATATGAAAATCTAGTGTATTTAACAAACTTGTCATTTACATTGTAACTTTTGTGTACTGAAGCATTGTGTGTACAGAATCATGTATAAATCTGTTCTTAGAAACAAAAAGTGAAGTGAGATTTCTTACATTTAGCAATTACTCATTTACATTTCTAAGGATTTCACCAGATTTTTAGAACTTGCTATATATTTCTTGATTATATGTTCTGATTTAAGCTGAATTACTGCACTATTATTAGAAAAAAAAGTGTCCTTGGTTCTGATAGTAATAACAAGATTTTTGTTATATCAAAATGTCAGATGAATTCTAATGAAATTAAAATATTCTAGTATATATGTTAAACTATTATTGATCTCATTGATTTTGTGATGAACATTGAACTTATGTATTCTACTGTGTAGCTAGCTGTACCTAGTGTTTCTGGTCGTCTTGTAGAAACTTTTATGTCTTTTGGTTTAACACCACCATAAGTTAACAGACAATGTGCTAACTGACTTCCTAACCGACCACATCCCATTATTCCAATCTTAACAGGATCCTTTGGTTCTCTATCTTGCATAATTTTAGCAGTTTTCTTCTGTGGACTTTTAATTTGTCTTCTAAGCTGCCTGCAAAATATCAACAAAATATTAGTCACTTTTTTTTTACATGTAGTAAATTGATTGTTTGTTTGTTTGTTTGATGGTGTTAAATGCCACTTTCAACAATATTTCAGCTATATATCGTGACTGTCAGTTTTATTGGTGGTGGAAACCAGAGTATGAGTAACTCGAATAATTCAAGCCCTTTCCGTCTCCGATTCTCTCCGCCTTCTGAGGGCTTGAAGGCAGCCAATGATAAAAATGTGTCAGCTGTTCCCTGTCACAGGGAACCAATCGCAATGTAGTATTTGTATGAGTATGCGCAATAGGCATATCCGGTACATTAGCAGCTAAATTTCAAAACAATGATTGACGAAGATGGTGCGATTCACATATTTATGATTTAAATTGTCATAGATTCACAAATTAAAAAAATAAAATAAAAAATACAACACCGTGTAATAATTTTTTTAAGTTTTGAAGTTTTTGTCACTTTCATGTACACGGGACAAAAAGTGATTTTTTAAAATTATTGTTAGCAAAGGCACCCCTTTCCGAGTACTTATTTTCAATAAAATTTCTTTATTATTTCATCTCTTTTTCCTGAATTTATTGTGTATAATAATAGTATATATATATATATAGGGTCGACACATGTAACTTGCTGTTAACATAAGATTGTATAAATATGGATATGTACAAGTTAAATTACGGAAACTGGGATGAAATAAAGAAATTTTATTGAAAATAAATATGTAAACAAAAAGTTGATTAATTCATAAATTAAAATGATTTGTAATACAATTTATTAAGAAATACCAATTACATCGTTATTACTTATTAGCCAGATTTAAAAAAAATATATTTTTGTCATTTTAATTGATAACTGACCGAAGTTAGGATAAATAAATGAAATGTGACTCAACATGTTAATTGATTTTCAATAAAAACATACTTGCCTTTTATAAATTTTAATTTCTTATCTAATAATTCTTATCCTTATTATGTAACAATATGGTCAGATTGTTATTTTCATTGAATGGCTTCTCAAAATAGATAGTGTCACAGTAGGGGGGGCTCCTCCTGTATATTGGATGCATCATGTATATTACCACCTGACAGCTAATATTATAAACAATTTTCAGCAATCATCATAAAATATTTTTTTTTATCTTTATTTTAAATTAAATTCAAAAATCATTATAAGAGTGAATTCAATTCAAGCTTTTATTGATTTTGAAATCAATATTAATATTTGAAAAATAGTAATTATTCATTTAAGCAAGGATTTAATTTTCACGTTCCATGTTCATATTTTTACGCATGGGATATTTCAAATTTTTTTTTATTATTTCATGCGGAATGGGCAGCAAATAGAAAACAATAGGAATAGGAAAAATGTAAAAAAAAAATAAATATCAGATAATAAAAGAAATAGTAAATATCGCCACACGAGTTACTATGTGATTGGACTATGTGTATTGCATACAGCTTTGGTTTTGTTTGTCTTCTGTGGTAGTCTTTACATACAAGTTATACAAGGTTTTATTCATGATGATCACGAAGATTTAATTAACAAATATGTCATGATGATACGCGCAACTAACAATTTTTCTGTCGTAATTCCCATAAGTCATAGCGATTTACTATTTCCTGTTTGACGGATTTTATCAATGAATTCATCCAGGCGTTAATGTAGCGACCAGCGGGAGCGTAATATAACGACTGGATTATTCGGGTTAGAGTATGAGGAGAAAATCATATCTTAAAGTGTTCATAAGACATTACACTAGTAGTTTTATGGTATCTTAAAGTGTTCATAAGACATTACACTAGTAGTTTTATGGTATTTCTTGAAAAATGTTACTTTTATTCATACAAGTATCTAGAGATGTTTTTCAACCCACACGTGCCATCACACCTGACATTGATAGTTGAAAAAAGTGGACTGTTTGTTTACACTTACATCTATATAGTCCTGCCTATCAATCTTTCAAGACACTCGTTAAAAAAAAATCCTGCCTATCAATCTTTCAAGACACTCGTTAAAAAAAATAATAGAAAGAATAAGAATTTAGGTCCCAAGAGGCTAAAAAAGAGCTAAAGACAGGAGTAGTGCAAAGGTTAAAAACAGATAGAGTTACACGAGATGGATAGATGTCAGTCGTGCAGTAAATATGTCTACACTGGGGCTGGACTGTATGGTGAGCAGGAATGCATTCCAGAGATGTATAGCTTTGGAAAAGAAAGAGTTGCAGTGGTATTGAATTCGAGTTGTGGGATCAAGTAGTTATGGTTCCTTTATTAAGTTGGTGTTTAGTTTACTGTGTTCCAGTAAAATTGTATTATGAAATACAATACATAATCAGCACAGCATAAACAACATAGTTTGAAAATGTTTCTTTTTTTTTATGAATTAATTCCCTGTCCATCGATAGTCTTTGGTTCCACAACATGAAGCTCCATAATCAGAAAACTAAATTAAAACAGATCAAATGGAAAAAAAAATAAAAAAATAAATCATACTATGTGTCGCTTCCTGTGTCTTCAGGACAAAAATATGTACGTAGATTCACCCCTTTTACATATAGGAATTGTTTTTTAATAAAAATTCTTCAGATACCTTGCTTCATTGAGAACTGTAGCAAAATATGTTGCCTGAGCGCATGCTGTGACTGTCAAAGCATGTGATCTTAGACGCAAGTGTAATAAACCCTTTTCTTCTTCAGACAAGGCACTTTCAAACTGCAAAGTTTCTAAGTTTTCTGTTATATCGACAGGAGGAGGCTCAGTTGATACTTTTTGTTTCAATCTTTGTACGAGTTCCATGTTTCTATGAACGCTAAAATTCGTAGCTCATTGGGGTCGATCGTATTTTTAATGGTAAATGCAAGAGTATCCGAGTGTCTTAAGCTCAATCATTGAAACGTTTTTACTGGAAATGATAAAACACAAATCATACAAAATTAGAAAAGATCCGGATTATACAAAGGGAAGCAACTGAGGGAAATCGCTGGGAAATCGTAAACTTACACCGACACTTGCCATCAAACAGTTTATTTTGAAACGATCTGATTTACCCTAACAGTCTACTCAAATTAGTAATAATGTTTAATATTCTCTATTTTGAAAGAGCATGTGCGACTTGAGAGAGCGATATTATAGCCTATAGCTTCATTTCCCCCTCGAACCACACAGGCACTTGTCCCAAAAAAAATTACCCTCCTATTCCTTTACATAACACAAGGTTCTTATGTTTACAGGCAAATAATTTCGACCGGCTCATCAATTTCGCGATTTTTTCGATCTGTCTACAACGCTTCGGTTTTGGGACATACATAACCTGTCTACATTGATTTATCTACAAAAGCATGTATAACACACCTATCTCAGCTGTCTATCAACAACGTCACAGCCCATTTGAAAGACGTCAGACCTACCATCATCTTAATCTCACAACGAAATGGAAATAGCTACAAATGTAGGTCGCACGGTCGCACTGAATGAATAAATGAAATAAACGTTGTCAACATTTTTTTATGAATTCTCTAAAAACAAATGATTATTCTTAATATAATTGTGCAAAAAGATTGTTGATATTATGTCTAGTTAGGTTGTTACATGGGTTTGCAAATTCATTTTATAGAAACAACAAAAATCCAATATTTTCGAGTTTCTCTAGGCTTTTCATGAGATCCAATGAAAAGGACCAGAAACATGTAAGCGGGAAAATTCATACATTTCCATTTCGTTGTGAGATTAAGATGATGGTAGGTCTGACGTCTTTCAAATGGGCTGTGACGTTATTGATAGACAGCTGAGGTAGGTGTGTTATACATGCTTTTGTAGATAAATCAATGTAGATAAAGGCTATGCATGTCCCAAAACCGAAGCTTTGTAGACCGATCGAAAAAATCGTGAAATTGATGAGCCGGTCGAAATTATTTTTCTGTAAACATAAGAACCTTGTGTTATGTAATGGAATAGGGGGGTATTTTTTTTTTTAGACAAGTGCCTGTGTCGAACCACTGTAGACTGGAACCACCTACCTCAGACAGCAGTGCTGAGTGACTCAGTCGGGTCACTCAGGACTGCCATTACCACATCTCATCTTTGGGGAATCGTAAGCATCGACACTTGCCATCAAACAGTTTATTTTGAAACGATCTTATTTACCCAAACAGTCTACACATTCTCTATTTTTTAAGAGGAAGTGCGACCTGAGAAGCGAGCGATAATATGAAACAGGAACGGCCATGAATGCTCGCGAATCTGAAAATTATCTGGCAATTTCGCACTCATCCATTGCATCAAAAAGTGTTGAGATTTTTTGGGATGTCGTTCCTTACGAAATCTCAAAAGTTAATTTCCGTGTGCCGTAGAAACACAAATTCTTGTCAGTATGTCAGAAGAAATTTAATAAATTAAAAAATATCAATATAAGTAAAACAAGCTAACAAAATGATTTTTATTATACACGGGTTCCGGGTTTCGGTGGTATCGGACGTATGAGAGAGGGTACAAGATTTACGATCACCTTTGTGCTTTATGTTAAGAATATCTTCATTAGTTGAGTGTGTTAGTGTGTTACACGGAACGTGTTTACAATGCACAGAATTTTTTTTTATCCATCAGTATGTGCAGCCATGTTTGTCAAAAAATCTTAAGTACACATTTTATACCATAAAGAGCTCGCTAACGCTCGCATATTATAGGCTTTATTTTTCCCTCTGACCACTGTAGACTGGAACCACCTACCTCAGACAGCAGTGCTGAGTGACTCAGTCGAGTCACTCAGGACTGCCATTACCACATCTCATCCTTAAATTCACTCCCTGCTTTGTACATATTTTTTAATTTATTTCTTATTGTATTTATTTTTCTTTTCTTCTTCCGTTTTCGCATCCCAATTCAATGACATAATCTTCAAACTGTTTAAGTAGGTCATTATTCGGTAAAAGTAGAAGTAGCGTCATAAGACTTTTCGTTTTTAAGTGAGTAATTTTTGTTTAACGTCAATTCATCAATTTTTCAGCTATATCATGGCAAGAACAAGTTAATTTTCAATGAGATGATGATGAGGTCCGCTTGACCAACACGCTGAGTTGGATTTTTAGTGCTAGCTTACTGAAACAACAGTACACGGGTAGATATGTCGCTCCACTCTGACACATTTTTCTGATTCCGAGCCAACCAGTCTTTGCTCTTTCTCTTTAATGATGCATGCTTAGCAGAGAATCAACAAATACCAATTTTATAGTCTTTGGTTTGACCCGACCTGGGCATGAACACACTATCTACCGCACTCAAGACAAGCACACTAACCATTACGCCACCTATTCGTTTAAGTTATACAGATAAAATACTATGTATATTTAATATATGGAGTGATTGATATGTAGTTTCATGCCAATTCATCAATTTTTCAGCTAAATAATGGCGAGAAGAAGTTAAATTTGAATGAGATGATGATGATGAGATCTGCTTTGTACCAGCTCAGTTGGATTTTTATAGTTTTTTATAGTTCATAAAGCTAATCTATTTTGTGGGATTCATTTTTATAAACAGAAATAAACATTAAAGGCAATGTTGTCTAATATGTGTATGTATTTGTAGCTTTAGAGACACAAGAAGATAGAACCATGGCACATTATAAGGGAGCTGCATCTGAAGGAGGGAGGGCAATGATTCTGATGAAGAAACGTCAGAAAGAACAAGAAGAAGTTGAAGCAAAGAAGAAGAAAATAGAAGAAGAACTAAAGATAGGAAATATACAAAATAAATTTGCCACTCATTATGATGCAATTGAACAGCAACTAAAATCTAATACAATAGGTAATAAACACAAAGCTGGTGAAGTTAAAAAGAGAAAAAATATGGAAATCTTTATAAAGATGGGACTTAGGTTATGCCAGTTTAGCTTATGTTGTATGTTCTTAATTGTATCGACTTTAAATAAAACTTTTGTATTTGTATTTCTATGGTGTTAAACGCCACTTTCAACAATATTTTAGTTATATTGTAGCTGTCAGATTTATTGATGGAGGAATCTGGAGTCCCCAAAGAAACCACTGACCTGTCGGTGTCAGAAGTCACTGACAAAATTTACCACATAATGTTGTATCAAGTACACCTTGCCATGAACGGGGTTGGAACTCACAACTTTAGTGGTGATAGGCACTGATTGCACAGGTAGTTGTAAATCCAACTACCATGCGACCATGACAGCCCCGAAAGTACCGATGAGTGTAGCATTGAACTTGAAGGTCTCAATCATATTCTAAAATTGTAAAAGTACAAAGTTGATTATTGATGTTGATTCACAAGACCAGTTTCCCCTGTGTTTTGTTTTAGTTTAATTTAAGCATATTTTATTTATGCAAAAAGACAAGACAAAATGGAAAAGACACAAGTTACACAAACCTATGAAATCTTTGGATTACAATTTTAACTAGATATTTTAAATGAGCATTCATAGAATAAATTACAATTCTTAAATGAAAATTTAGTATAGAAAACAAAGGAAACACGGAAAAGGTAAATGTTTTGTACTAACTGTATCGTCTTCATAATATAAACGATTATTATTATTAAGAAAAGGTTTGTTTTATTTTAATAGGACTTGTAACCTTGGATGAAATGAAAGCAAAACAAGAAGATATTATCAAGAAAAGAGAAAAACAACTTGCAAAGAAAAATGCAGAAGCTCAGTTAATAGAGAAACAAAAACAAGATAGAAAGAAGAAAGAAAAGATGAAGGTCTTTAATTGATTATTATTTATATCTATCATGTTGTACAGTGTACATTGTAATTTTTGTTGCCAGTATTTGTTTATATGTATCTGTTCATCCCTGATGATTTCTCATAAACAAGGAATTAAAATATTAACGCATGGAGATAGCTGCAGAACTGTACCTCTTAAAGTTTGTTTTTCTTGTTATCATAGAGCTACAGATTTCATCCATTTACTGAGGTCAGGACTTTTGGTACAATAATCTCATTTGTGGAGTTCATTGAATAAGTATGTTGATACCATTCTGTCCAATAAATATTTTTATACAAGCTTCCATAGTTATTTAAAATATAGAATTATAGAATGAACTTCAGACAGAGCCATTGCACACACTTACCAGGAAATTCCGCAGTTAACATAAGCTTTCAGCTTGTTTCCGAATCCACATTCCGTATTCATTGACTCTTTTGAATAAATATTGTTTAAACTAACAAGGAAATACTGGTGATTCTCCTTTACTGAGGTATTTTAGATGGTGAGTTAGGTTAGATAGAAACTTTACTTGTGTGTTTTAGTGTGTGCCAAAGACACTTTTACATACCCCTAACATAGGACTTATTCATAAAAGGTGGAAGGGGAGTGAGTGGCTTATTTAGCATTTAATAATAAATATGACTATTTTATTTTCAGATGGCATCTTTAGCTTGCAGTATTGATAAGGATGATTATTCTATTTTTAGATAGCTAATTTATCCTTTAATGTTGATGAAGATAAGGATGAAGATGATGATGATGAAGAAGAAGAAGAAGAATTTATAATTCCTAAGAACATTACAGGGCAAAAGAAAAGATTGGGTATTGGTCTTATTAGTACAACTGTTTAAGTCATATTATTGTTTTATTATAATTTTATCATCTGTAGGTAAATAAGTAGCCAACCCTTATCATCTCATAGTCTATGTCACAGTTTCCTTCTCTGTTTTAATGTGCATGCATGAAAATCAGGGCTACTCCATGAAATTTATTTTAAGGGAGCTAACAACAATAATCACACCTAAAATGTCTTTTAATGTAGTGTTTCTGTGGTAATATTTAACAATCTACTGTGAAAGTGCAGAAATATATTATTATATCAGAAGGTTAAATTTGGAAATTTTAGTAATTAAACTTAATAATGTTTGAAATTCATGGGAATTTGCCACTGTTGTTCAATTAAAAAAAAATTAGCTGGACCACTGAAGGTGACTAGCCCTCAATAGGCCAGATTTTTGTGGAAATGGGTGTTTGGAGCATCCCCCCTAAAATAACAATTTGAAACAAAATCCTTCATTCTGAAATATTCCTTGGTTTGGAACTCCCAACAGTTTTCACAACCATTTTAAATGGATATTTTCAAATAATTAAAGAATATTCAACAAAGATGGTATATAACCAGAAAAAAATATCCAATATGAAGATCGTGAAACTATTTCAAACTGACTTTCATTTTTTTTTGTAATTTGTTTATTTTTCTAAGAACAGATTTATACATACATGATTCTATATACACAATGTTTCAGTACACAAAAGTTACAATTTAAAAACAAGTGGGTCTTCATGACATACTGACTTTCATTTTATTTTCTTAAAAGGAACGGAACAAATTGTTTTGTTTAGTTTGATTACGATGTAAGATGAATCTGGAACATAAAATTTACCTGTGTTTGGGTTTCATGATTTCCTGTTACATGCACACTGAGCAACATCCAGTCTTGTAAACATGTTGAAATTGTTATTGATAAAAATGATAAAACAATCTGATCAGAAATAATTCATTAACGATATATATGGCAGAGCAAATTTTATTGATTTATGGAATATAAAATCCATTTAATAAGTACAGAATGGGAAGCATACTTCTGTTTTGGGATGAGAGTGGACACAAAGGTCCTGCTGAGAATGCTCATATATAAATAGGATGTGTGTTTGCAGTCCAGCATAATTTCCAACACTGCTTAATAACGAATTTAAAGACCAATGAATAAATTTGACTATGGGATGTTAATCAGTATAATTTTGAATCAAAATAATGCTTCATGTCAAATATTATATACGGGTATATATATGAGTTCTTAAGAAAAATGATTTACAGTTTGTAAAGGATTTAATGAATTGTTTTGACACCCATATGTAAAAACGTTTTCTTTTAAAAAAATAGGTAAAAACCCTGATGTTGATACCAGTTTTCTTCCAGACAGGGATCGTGAAGAAGAGGAGAATAAAATGAGGTACATGTACAAATATATTACTGATTTTTTTTTCTTCACATTCATACAAATGTACATATTTCAGAATTTTCCTTCTACAATTCTAAAACCACATTTGAGTGAGAGGCTTGTAATGTTTAGCCATACTTATTTACAAATAAAAATGAATATTTAAAAACAAAAAAAATCTAAAAATATTCAATTTCATTTATCTAGATAACAAAAGTAGCTATTCTAAAGTCTGGTTGGGACCATAGTGATCGTGATCGTATGGTAGTTGGTACCTGTGCAATCTGTGCCTATCACCAATAAAGTTGTGAGTGTGAATGCTGTTCATGGCGAGGTGTACTCGATACAACATTATGTGATAGAGAAAACCACTGACCTGTCGCAAGTCACTGACAAATTTTATCACATAAAGTTGTATCTAGTCCACCTCGCCATAAACAGGGTTTAGACCTCACAACTTTAGTGGTGATAGGCACAGATTGCACAGATAGTTGTAAAATCCAACTACCTTACGGCAATGACGGCACCCACTTTTGAAGGTGTCGGCAGACATTTTGGTGAAAATGTCAGTTTTGAAGGTGTCGACAAGCATTTTCACTAATATCAGAGCTTGTCCTATCAAATTCGTTGTGATACTAGCGATAATGTCTGTCTCAACCTTCATAGCTGCCTGTATACTACTTGTATATGTATAGAATATTTTTTACTGTAATTATGTAGAAAATATTTTGAAAAGCCAACAAGACCCTATTGTTAGAAACAATGTAGAAAAAGATATATATTTATAATTACAGGGAACAACTGAGAGAGGAATGGGTTTCTAAACAAGAAAAATTAAAGAATGAAGAAATTGAGATAACATACAGTTACTGGGACGGGTCAGGTCATCGTAGACAAGTTAGAATGAGGAAGGGAAATAGCATTCAACAATTCTTACAAAAGTGTTTGGAAGGACTGAGGAAAGAATTTAACGATTTAAAATCTGTTACCTTTGACCAGTTAATGTATGTGAAGGAGGATTTGATCATTGCACATCACTATACATTTTATGATTTTATTGTAACGAAAGCAAGAGGTAAAAGTGGACCTTTGTTTAACTTTGATGTACATGAAGATGTCCGATTAGTCAGCGATGCTTCAGTGGAAAAAGACGAATCTCATGCCGGGAAAGTTTGTCTGAGATCTTGGTATGAGAGGAATAAACACATTTTCCCTGCCAGCCGATGGGAACCTTATGATCCAGAGAAACGATGGGACTCTTACACCGTTTCAGATAAAAATGCAATTAAAATCATGGTTAAATAACTTGTTAATTTTAATTGGGCAAAATTGTTGTAATGAAAATTTATTGATAGGCTTAAAAAAATGTTCATGATCGTGATCGTATGGTAGTTGGATTTACATCTACCTGTGCAATCAATGCCTATTACCACTAATGTTGTGAGTTCGAATCCCGCTCATGGCGAGTGTGTGCTCTCTACAACATTATGTGATAAAATTTGTCAGTGACTGGCAGGTCTGTGGTTTCTCTGGGTACTCTGGTTTCCTCCACTAAAAAAATTGGGTGCCACGATATAACTGAAATATTGTTGGAAGTGGCATTAAACACCATGAACCAACCAACCGTCAATGATTATGCCAGACAATGGGCAAACAAGAAAAGGAGGACTTAGCTTTTTCTGAATGGGTGAGGAGTGCAAGGTCGTTGTTACAAATTAGAATTCAAAAACTTGATGGGTCTATTAACAATCGCACAGCATCGATCATTAAAAACCCAATTGTTGCTAAACACCTGTCTCACTTCCCCGACAAATAAATCAAGGTATGAAGCAGACCTAACTATATCTGTGGGATAGATGCAATCAACAAAGTCACCAAACTTAGAGAATTATTTAGTGAAAAGACATCATCTATATTGTGACAAATGGATTTTACCCATCAAAATACAAGAACAAATATTTTTTTTAATAAAAACTAACGATCAGCTGATTTGCCACATGGGCACCTGTTCTAAATTTCTTGTGTATTTTGTTTTGAATAGACTTAATAAATTGTATTTCCAACTTTCAGGATTATTGTTATGTAATTATAATGTATTCATCAGTGTTCAACCAGGTTCGAAGGCGTAAAGTGATGTATTTTTCGTCGCACATAATTTTGTGTACTGACACCAGTTGTTGTTGTTATTGTAAATATCGGTCATGTGTGAAGAATCCCATGATGCATCATTCTTTTAACTTACCTAGCGGGAAAATACAAATGTTGACGTAAGAATTTGTATTAAAATGTGTAGTCAAACTAAGAAACTGTTTATTAAGTATTTACATAAACAAAATATTGTTTCACACATAAAAATCAATACTGTATAATATTCATAAGTTTTCTTTCACATCTTAATAAACAGTTTCTTAGTTTGACTACACATTTTAATACAAATTCTTATGTCAACATTTGTAAGAAAACTTATGAATATTATACAGTATTGATTTTTATGTGTGAAACAATATTTTGTTTAGGCCATGCAAAGTTAATTACTTGGTTCTCAGGCCCTTTTTTGTCAAAATTGATGAGGGAGGGCGGCATTTTTTTTT
>MJUT01041050.1:287615-314612 GCA_002080005.1 Gigantidas platifrons | reverse complement strand
GTCATATGTGACTTTATCAGCGTGTTCCCTCAGTCATATGTGACTTTATCAGCGTGTTCCCTCAGTCATATGTGACTTTATCAGCGTGTTCCCTCAGTCATATGTGACTTTATCTGATTTTGACTATCTATTTGTGCCCTATCGTTTTAAATTGCTTGGATTTCCAATCATTTGTCTATGAGCGTCACTGACGAAGGTTATTCCAGAAACCCGTCGTACATACTAAGTTATATATTTGTGTTATTCTTGTCATTTATTATGTCACATAGAATGCAGCTATACACATTGTTGGGTTTTTTCTTCTTCTGGTTTCACATGAAGAACTATATAATTGATATCAAATTTATTAGGAGTATCAATTGTGATGGATTTCCTTAGAGTATAGTACTTACCTATACTCAACAGATTATATTGTATTAGCTAGGAATATGCTAACTATGAACATTCACTGACTTTGCCATTGTACTCCCTATGTACATGCTGTCCTTATTTTGTTGAGTGTGTGTGGTCTCTGAGTTCAGGTGGATCTGTGTAGGCAATTGTAACTCCTGGAGATTGCAATGTCAAATAAACTGGTCTAACGATGACACATGTTTGTACCTGTCACCAGAGAGTTTTATTTAACATATTTAGAAATAACATGCACAATCAAATGAAGTGACAGAGGAAACTGTAACCTGAGACAAGTCTGTTGAGACTATCAGTAATTTAAATCTTTATTGGGCTTTCACCGAAACCTTGAAATGATTAATGTCAATGCATCGTGAATATATGTTTTTCGTGATCCGCACAAATAAAATCAGCTACCTTGAAAATAAAAAAATTTAATAAAGACGAGAAACAACTTATTTTGTAATTGACATGATTTTATTACTTTTTATTTACAAAGAATCTACATCATAAAATATAGACATATCTGCTTATCATTTCCTTATATGATAATTACTTCCTTGTTTCAAGAAACAGATAATACAACTATGAATAACAAGGAAAGTCTCGTTTTCTTATATCTCATTTCGTAAAATCGTGTTCATTATGAGAGAAGGCTTTATTAGTAATATGTTTCTTGTTTGTATGTGTCTTTATTTAAACCAAGGATGAAATACTGAATATCAGTCGCTTAGATAAAGGATGTTTTTCTCTTTAATTGTAAACAACTGCATGTCTGTACTTTAATTTAAATTAAAGTACATTTGTATTTAACTTACATATGGTGAGATTTACATAATAATGATGTGCTTAGAAATGATTAGACGAAAAAAGTGGCCAAGGTGGAAAACATAGTACACGACCACTATGCCACCCAATCTCTGTATATATATGATGAAGAAAGACAATTATAGCTACATACAGTAAGATTGCTGACAAAAATTGGATCCAAAAGTTTTGTATATTTAACTCAGTTCCTTCAGCCTGGATCACTGGTTATGAAGAATGCGGAAATAAACATCCGACATCTACTAAGTATTGAGACTTGACACACTGTAGACTATTTATATTCATACCCCTTTCTTTATTTTATTTGACAGAACGATACCTAATATTTCCTAATGATACATAAAATACAGTTAGCACTAAATATTTATATTGCATGATTTCTAAACCATTTTCTAACAGTTTAAATATAATGTCTTTACGTGATTACTAAACAGTTTATTTCAACAATGGCATCTTTCAACAAGAAATCAGTAATTTATAGAAATGTTGATATTCAAAGGTTAAAATTGCTATTAGGATATTGCTGGGAAGAATATATTCCTGTATGCTTTGATTATTCCCTTTCTTCGTATATGTTACCTTTATTCCATGTTGATATGACTATAAAATAAAGAGAATGAAATTTACACTATGTACAATCGAGGAAATGATTCAGACAATTACATTTTATTTTTCTCTAGTTTGTTATCTTTAAATGTGGCTTTTTTTCTGTTTGTTTGTTTTGCTTTGGTTGATTTGTCTCTGTGTTTTTTTTTTCTTGTTAATTTTCTGTCTAGCTTTGAAATAATAATATTCTATTTCCCAATGAAAATGGTAACCAAAATGCTGCTACATTACATTAAGCAAATATTTTGGAACTCTAAAGTAATCTATTATCTATGAAGTTCCAGTATTGTATTCGTTTGGAAATCCAATCCATATTTGGTAAAAAAAAAAAATTCTTACATTGCAGTTTTACTCTGAATTATCATTATGTAATTTTAAATTAACGACCCGTAATTTTAAATTAACGACCCGCCTAATATTCTGAAAACATTCAATTGTTATATAGCTATATTGATTATCTATTTCTTTTAGTTTTAATTACTCATGGCGTTTCTTATCTTCAAAACCAGTGGTGTGAACCCATGCTGGGTGACAAGTTTTATACCAATAAAATATACTAAAGGAAATGTTACTATGTATGGAATAGTTTGATGTTAAATGTTTATCTGCGTTTAATTGTAATGGGATATTGATGTTCCTCATTGTGATAAGATCCCATTGTGTACATCTTAATTGGATTTGGCAGAAATCACCTGCAGTTGTGTTATTTATTTAGTCTATATCTTTGTATTATAAAGCCTTTTACTAAAGAGGTTCCCGGGAGGGTGTATGTAGGAACCTGCGCCATTGATTTAGTTTATATCTTTTTGTTGAAAAGTCTTTTAATAAGGAGGTTCTCATTGGGCGTATTTAGGAACTCCGTTATTCATTTAGTTTATATTACCTTTTACAAACGAGGTTCTCACGGGGGGAGTATTTGAGAAACGCTGTATTAGCTTTTAAATTATTTCCTTTTGCCATAAAGTATTTACTCAGAAGCTCTAACTGGAGCGTATTTAGGAACATATAACCACTGATAGTTGGATAACATGGTTCATATTTTAACTATACTGCGTGTAGAGCAGGGACTGTCTATACCTCAGAACACCTTAGTTCACCCCTGGGTTTTAGTGGGATTCGTGTTGCTAGATCTGTAGTATTCTACGTAGTGTTTTGTAGATCATTGCTTGTCCCTTTTTCTATTCCCTTTGGTATCTTTAATTTTCTGATATGTATGAGCTTTAATCAAATTAGAGAGATATCCCAAATGTTATCTAAAATAAAGATACAGTAAAACCTGTCTAAACCGCACACCTATGGGAATGAATAATTTGATCAATTTAGACAGGTATTTGGATTACACAGGTTCAAATTACATAGACATTTAGTAAATGGGATTGTAAAGTCTGTCTGGTTTAGGCAGCTTTTGGGTTTACTCAGGGTTCGGTTTAGACAGGTTTCACTGTACATAGAGATTTGCTTATTTTGTTTGTGTTAATTATTGAACTAAGAAATGGTAGACTTCAATATCCTAGTAATCTCAGACCACTTTCTTTTCAAATCAAACATGGAACCGTTCTTAAGAAAATGCCGTTCGGAATGAGAAACAATTCTTATATATAATTGTGTATCTGTGACAGTCAATGTTTAGTCCATCCAGTTCCAGCATTTGACATACATGCCTATTTATTCCTGCATGTACACTTTTTATTCTCGTCATGAATATAGCTGAGCTACTGCTCACTTGAAGGCTTAAAGGCAATCAATCGTTAAACACCACTCGCCCTGTGGGTCTATAGTTTTATGTCAGATACCGTTTAATGTGGTGTTAATCTTTAGCTTATACATAATTTAAGGAGAACCAAATAAACAGTTACAATTGTTTACCAAGGGTTAATTATTGAGATAAGGGGTAATAATAATAAACCAGGGCTAAATATTGAATTTATTCCAAACTTGTCTCCTAATTGATGAATATTAAATGTAACAAACAGAGGTCTTTGTAATTGAGCACGTGACTGGTTTATTTTTGGATGTTCAACTAAAATTTGATTTGTTATCATATGGATTGACTGTATACGTGTAGCCATCTTAAACTGGTACGACATAGGATTATTATGGGGGAATTCAGAGATCCAATTATCAAGAGGGGAACGTCGGGATCCCATTAATCGGTTTTACCCGCTACATTTTTGTGCCAGTCCCATACCAGGATCGGGTTTTCCAACGTCATAATGTGTTGAGATGGGCAGTGATTGTTCGTTTTGTTAAGATATTTGTGGGATTGTTGACCATCACTGTCTAAACTGTTCTTTTCATAATTTGCTAAACGATAGCGATTTATGACAAATTAGCTTTGTACTAAAAGACATCTTTCATGACTACTCCCCGACATGATTTCCTCCACTAATAAAACTAATGGGCAAGGTTTAGCTTAAATACTATGACGACTAATAATTTTAAAATTTTAAAGTATATGCATCTCTGTAAAACAATATCATGGTTAAAATTAAAACAGGAAATCACAAGAAAACGTCACTAATAGAGTTAATAGAGACACGGTGAGTGTCTTATAATAAGCGAGAACTGTCTAACCTTCGCGAGCACCTGGATTTACATCTACATCTGTGTTGTTACGTTAAATATTATAATGGCATGGGTTGTAACTCTCTCTGAATATCATGCAGCTTTCTAGTTCTCATATCGTAAACAATTTAAATATTATAATGGCGAGGATAGATTCGAATTCTCTCTGGATCTAATTACTCCCTCTGACAGTGCTATGTTGTACATATTAAATAATGGTGTGTGTATTTATTCTTACAGTTCTCTCTGTGCAAAATGTATGTAATGAACCTTTTATTCTTGTGCGTTTACATTTTTGTATTTCAACTAACACCTACATATATTGCTTTGGGAATGCTTTTTTTTTCCACAGTGATAGTCAAGTCATTTTTAGCTCACCTGACCCGAGCTATTGCCATCACTTGGCGTCCGTCGTCCGTCCGTAAACATTTCAATCCTCTTCTAGAGAACCACTGAAGCAAATGGGACCAAATGGGGCAGGAATGTTCATTTGCATGGTCTAACCGAGTGTTGCTACTTTCGTTACGATCGGTTATCTAACATGGCTGTCAGGGGCCATAAAAGCCTCTGATTGGCTGAAATTTTTAATGATCTTCTTCTCCGATACTACATAGAGGATGGAATTGAAAATTGTCATGAATGATCATTGCAAGCTGCTAACCAAGTGTTGTTACTTTTTGTACCGATTGAAAATCCAAGATGGCCGGCAGCTGGGGACATAATTTAATATAGCGACCCTATGGGAAAAATGTAAAACAAACTTCTTCTCAAGAACCACTGGATGGATTGGAAATATACTTAGCAGAAATGTTCCTGACAAGGTTCTGATCAATTTTGTTACTTTTTGTTCCGATCAATTATCCAATATGGCTTCCATGGGCCATAATAGCCTCTGATTATGAAATTTCAAAGATCTTCTTCTCCGATACTACATGGAGGATGGAATTGAAAATTGTCATGAATGATCATTGCAAGCTGCTAACCAAGTGTTGTTACTTTTTGGACCGATTGAAAATCTAAGATGGCCACCACCGGGGCTGCTGTTACTAAAAATAGAAATTTCTTCAATTGTCAATTGCTGCTTTAGTATAAACCAAAATGAGCTCAAATTTTAACTGCAACTACATGGCAAGGAGTAGTTTAACATATATTCCGGGTTTTTCTGTGATTTTTTTCTTTCAGCCGATTTATACTGATTATGCAAATTAGGCATATTTGGATAAAAGATCACATTTAAATATTCTCCTCTGAAACCGCTGAACCAAATTAAAGCAAATTTGGCTGGGATGGTCCCCTTTCAATATGTGTCCAACAGCCCCGCCCTCTATTCAAAATGGCTGCTGTTACTAAAAATAGAAATGTCTTTAGTTGTCAATTTCTGCTTGATTACAAATCAAAATGAACTCAAATTTTAACTGCAGCTACACAGCAATAAGTAATTAAAATATATTTTTGGTTTTTCTGTGAGATTTTTTCAGCCAGTTTATTCCATTTAGGAATACTATGAGATAAAAATCACAGCAAAATCTTTTGCTCAGAAATTTGAGTTGAAATTATCTTTGGGTGACCCACTTTTAAAATTATGTGTAACAACCCCATTTCTATCAACTTTAGATGTCAAATTGAAAACCAGGTGAGCGATTACAGGCTCCTGGGAGCCTCTAGTTGTTGTATATTATGTTGACTTCTCAAAACTGTCTTGCATTATACATAGCATATATAGAATGTATGTGTATTATACTTTCTTACTTACTAGTAATTATTTTAACCTGTAGTTCCATATATATTCCATGTTCACTGTTACGCTCAATACACACACCAAGAAAAAAAACCAATTCACGACAGACCCTAATCAACAACAATAAACATAGGAGTAGTCATTAATTGACGTATGCAAGGGATAATATTCCTTCCATATTTAATTTCTCATTTTAAGGCGGCAATAAATATCTGCCCATATGTCCACCGGTTTATGTACACGCCGATTTATTGCTCGTACATTTGTTCTTGTCACGAATATAGCTGAAATACAACAATAGACCAATCATTTTCCTTACAGTTCGTTGTGCCTTATATTGTCCTTTTATACAGATGTGCTTGCCATTACAAAAAGGGGGCGTCGTGGTCGTGATCTTATGGTAGTAGGATATATAACTACCTATGTAATTGGTGCTTATTACCACTAGCTTTGTGAGATCGAATCCCGCTCTGGTGAGTCGATAAAACATTTGACTTGCCGGCAGGTCGGTGGTTTTCTCTGGGTACGTACTCCTTCTTCCTCCACCAATAAAACTGATCGCCACGATACCGGTATAACTGAAATATTGTTGAAAGTGGCGTTAAACGCCATAACCTAAATCCTACCCCCCATTACATAAAGGTGTGTTTTTTCGGTAAAAAAATAATTCAAATTCGCTTCAATTTGTGCATGTGCATCTGTTAGAGGTACACATTTGACAGTATAACAGACGTTGTCTAACGCGTTTGATAGATCTATCAAATATTGGAAAGGAGCTGGATATGTGCTTAAACAGTGCACGTGCACTTGTAAGCTGGAAGCGAATGTGATTGACATATTTGACCGTAGAATAGCACCTTTACATGTTACCAACCCACTGGAGAGTTATTTATATCATAATTATACAATATATTTTAATAATGAATGGCTTGATATGAATTAACATGCAGTATTTATTACAATCGGAAATTATTTTCAGTCATAGCTTTCCGTTTATTTTCTACTTCTCTTTTATAATGTATTGGTTGGTATGAAAATAAATAACATGTTCTATTTGCTTGTGAAGTTTATTTTCATTGGTAGTTTTCCGTTTGTTCTGTTGCTCTTTTAAAACGTATTGGTTGGTGTTAACTAACATGTTGTTTTCCCTGGGGAGTTGTTTTCCCTGTGAAGTTGTTTTCCCTGGGGAGTTGTTTTCAGTCATCATTCTCTGATTATTTTATTGCTCTTTATAAAATGTATTTGATGGTATGACAACATAGCATGTCATTATCGCTTGTGAAGTTAGTTTCCATGATAGTTTTCAGTTTCTATAGCGTTTTAAGCTGTATTGTTTAATATATACAATTTACTTTTTTTCTATGGTATTTTTATCTGGATTGTTCTTGATATATTTTCTCTATCATTTGATTCTTGCATGACTTTTCTGATTATATATACATGTATTACCATTTATTGTCAATTATCACGTGTAAAGTACACGATACAACAGCGAAATATGCTGTATTTTTATGTATATATTTGTATTTTCATTTGCCCTTGAAACAAATGTGGTAATATTTTTAGTAATTATTTCCATATCCAAAATGTTGTGATTTGTATTTATAACTGCTTATTCTCCCTGTGTACTTCAGTTGTAATGTGTTGGATATTGTGTTCTTTGCTTGTATAAAGTGTAGTCTAGTACACAGAACTCTGGAGTCTAAGATTGGACGTGCATAAAGCATAGTCTAAATCTGATACATAAAGACTCTAGTAAGTCTAAAGTTGGCCTTGTATAAAGTTTTGTCTAAATTTGGTGCATAGAATCTCTAAAAAGTCTTCATTTGGCCTTTTTAAAGTCTAGCCTAAAATAAAATGGCCCTGTATAAAGTCTAGTCTAAATCTGGTATATAGAAACTCTAATACGTCTTTAGCTTGATCTTGTTTAAAGTCTAGTCTAAATCTGGTACATGTCTAGTCTAAATCTAGTACATAGAGACTCTAAGCTAGACGTCTTTAGCTTGGTCTTGTTTAAAGTCTAGTCTAAACCCGGTCTCTATCCCTAGGAGTTATTTACTTCATAGTTATCTGTATATCCTATTGGCCTTTTAATAAAGATAGTTACACTCTATTAGTCTACAAAATGAAGTTAACATCAAACCGACGTAGATTAATGTCGCGCAAAAATCTGTGCATTAGGTCTAAAGAAATTATGTTTTCTGCTGGAGATAATCATCTGGTCCGGAACAAATACAAATCTAACTTCAGCAACTATTTCATCCTTGAATAAACAAATTTATTCAATGTACGATGATAAAATCGATATAGTTCTTATCCCAGATCAAAAAAGGCTTGAAGCACATCAAAGTAGATCAATTGAAAATATCTTACATGAGTTTATGAGGATCTTTAACTTAACTAATTAAATCAACAAGCAGTGTTACTAATTATGGGGTTTGTCTGTGGTATACAAGGCGTTCTTAATTAGCTTACACTAGTTGAGAATTAAAGCACGGTTCGGAAGAAATATATAATAAAATCCTGTTGGTTTTTTTTTTTGTAAGTTATTAACTATCTACAAGAAAATGACAATCGTTAGGGATGTTTGGTACCGACGCAGACTTATTGCATGATATTGATAAAAATATCTGAGCTATTTTTGAACTTTCAATCATAATTCTAGAGCAACAACCTCCGTTAGGAAATTTGAGGAAGAAAAAACAAATTGTTTGCATAAAATAGATATAATATAAACTAGATTGTACACGTGAACGGTATAACTATATGCACGTCGATGGATATATTGCGAAGCGTAATTGTTTTATTTTCACTTTTTATATCATTTTGTGTTTAATATTTCGCTATACATTTTTCTGATCATGAGTATTTAATACTCTTTGCAAAACTTTAGAAATCATACTACTTGGTATATACATTATAATGTAATTAATCAGACTTTGTGGAGTATAACATTCTGTACTGCTTAATTAAGCAATGTAATATCATATAAAAAGTAGATTTCGAAGTATACTAGCATTGAACAATCAATGCTTGGCAAATAGTAACCAGCATTCAGTCTGAACTATCTCGCTCGATCAAGGCCTCCATGTTATATTTCGAAAAAGTGGGAGTGTTCTAGCCCCTACCCAACTCTCCATACTTTTTCAATGTCAGTCATACGCCTTGTTCTAGGTTGTGTATAACTTTAATGTACTATTTTACTTCCTTTCGCTCTGAACATATCTACGATATTTGCCGCTGGTCGTCGATTGGTTGGTATTTAACGCCAACTCCGCCAGTATGCTGGACGTTAAGAAAACAACAACCAACTAACAAATCTAAACTTAAAAATATGATTTTTTTAAATTACGATCATAAAAACAATTAATATATCGGTACCCCAATTCCACATTTTTTTTCGGAAAAAAATGTAATTGAGATTTTTTGTTTGTTAAAACGACTTTTATTTATATCTGCTATATATTCTACATTAAATATATTTCACCACGAGATTTCTGTTTAGAGAAAATAACTATGCTTTATTTTTAAGTTATTTCCGATTTGCCAGGAAATTCTTCCATTATCAGAATAAAAGACGAATTCATTGTGACATTAATTTATGGAATGATGTAAAAGACTGGCACGAAATAGTTTCACTAGAGAATGTTAGCTCTTATTTTGAAACAACTTTGGAACGAAACTGAAATACTTTTCTTCTACTTCGAAGGCTTCAAGAAAAGAAAAGACAAGATTGTTTGAAGACGGCTGTGGAATACATGCATTGAATACTATAAAGAAATAACAGTGCTATTTGTGACAGTTTTAAGGTAACTTTTTTCTTGGATTATTTGGATACTTACAGTGAGTCGATAAAACCTTCAAAATGGTGTCTTTCAATTTTGAGTTTGTGAAAACAAAAGCATCGGACTTTATGCGGAATACCAACGACAAAATTCTAAATCCAGTATCACAACGCCGATTGGTTCTGATAATTGTGTGTATTGCATTGCTACTGGATAATATGTTATATATGGTTATAGTTCCTATTATCCCAATATACCTTAAGGATATGTTTAGTACCGACGAGAGCAAAACAACAACAGCCTCTTTATCAGACAATGTAACCACTTCGTACAACTTTACAAACATGTATAACAGAGATAAACATTGGAACTACACATATTACACAACAACGCCAAAAGGTCTTAATATTCCACCTCCGCCAATAAATTACGGAGAGGGTGGCGGTGCTATAGGTGTATTGTTTGCTTCTAAGGCTATTATGCAACTAATGATTAACCCATTCACTGGTACCCTCATAGACAGAATAGGATACGACAGGCCTCTTATGGTCGGGCTTACGATTATGTTCTTTTCAACAATCGTATTTGCATTTGGAGAATCGTATGCTGTTTTATTCCTAGCGAGAAGTCTACAAGGCGTTGGTTCAGCTTTTGCCGATACATCAGGTTTTGCAATGATTGCCGATAGATATCGAGAGGATACCGAACGTACAAAAGCACTTGGAATAGCTCAAGCATTTATATCATTTGGATGTCTCGTTGCACCTCCCATTGGTGGAGTACTTTATCAGTTCGCGGGAAAAGTAGTACCATTCATCGTATTAGCCTCAGTTTGTTTAATTGATGGAATTCTCTTACTGTTCGTAATGAAGCCATTGCGACAGGAAAGACAAATGAAAGCAAAAGAAGATTTGCCAAAAGGAACGCCTATTTATCGTTTACTAATGGATCCGTATATATTAACAGCAGCAGGTGCACTAGCAATGTCGAATGTTGCATTAGCATTTTTAGAGCCAACAATAGCAATGTGGATGGAAGGAGTTATGAACGCTAGTCAGTGGGAAATTGGATTGGTATGGCTACCATCATTCCTGCCATATCTCGGAGGAGTGTACCTAACTGTTAAATTAGTTCGTAATTATCCAAAGTATCACTGGCTGATATGCTCCGTCGGATTGGTTATTGAAGGAGTCAGCTGTTTAGTTATGCCTTTTACAAAGGATTTCTATGTAGTTTTATTCCCGATCATGGGAATTTGTATTGGTGTAGCATTAGTTGATACTGCTATTCTACCATCTCTAGGATACCTTGTAGACATACGATACGTATCTGTGTACGGTAGTGTGTATGCTATAGCTGACATCTCGTATTCAATAGCATATGCATTCGGTCCTATTCTAGCGGGACAAATCGTCCAATCTATAGGATTTACATGGCTTAATGTTGCCATATTTTTCAGCAATATACTTTATGCTCCATTATTACTCAATCTTAGGAAATTTTATGAATATAAACCATTTACCGACGAATGTGATGTTTTAGTGTCTGATCCACCATCAAAGCATTACAATACATATCTTCAAAACGGCTCCATCACTAGCGGAAAGATGTCGGAAGTTGGCGCCATCAACGGCGAAAACCACTTGCAAGTGACAAATGGAAATGGGATGTACGACAAAAATGGCTATCAAGCCTCTGAGGAAATCGACTACTTTGAAGCAAAATCATCAGAACCATTTTCCTTTTACAGTCGTCACTAAACATTTATCTTCCGATTATTGATAGACATGCTGTGTTGTTTTCGTCTGATAGTTTGCTATTCTTGCATTACAACGCTATTTTCATAAGAAGATAAGGCTTTACGTCAGATAAACTTAGACGTTTTAAAAACATTAACTTTTTTTATCAATATTTTCAACGAAAACAAAATTGATTACATTACTATTGTATATAACATTCTGATTCTTGTGTATGTACGTACAACTGCTCCACATAAGATATGATTTTACATTATTAAATATGGAGTTTCAAAAATTGAATTTTAGTTTAAAATATCAACGTCGCGGGTATCTACACTAGTCAACAATATTCCAATTTATTCTGATATTTCATAGACATTTATTTAATGAACCAGTTATGTATTACAACTTGTAATTTTCTATCCATGGATAAAGACGACCTTGCAATCAATACAATAAAACAACACAAACGTTGCCGATCACTTATTTCCAGATATGTAGTCTCCTCCAAAAGAATATCACACTACACACAATTTTTTTTCACAATATTTACTTATCATGAGTTCAGTCCCGTTCTGATCAAATCAAAGGCAATAACATTGGTTTAAGCTGCTTTTCCGCTAAGCGCGCATCATTAAGGAGTAAATATAATGACTGGTAGGCTCGAAAAGAAGCCACATGTCCGGGGTAAAGCGACACGTGAACTTGATGATTGTCCTATAGTACTATATAAATCCAACGAAGCGTGTAAACCGAGGTCAAACATATATCTTCGTCATTTCATCAAAACGTAATTCTCCATGATATAGCTGCAGCATTGATCATCTGGAGTTAAACAACAATCAATCACTCACTCACAAATTGCATAATATTTATGATAAAACAATATAGCAGTAGAATAACCTTGCTTTCATTAATTAATGCATATAGTATCTCTTCATCTATCATGAAAAGTAGGGTTGAAATTAATTCAATTAAAAAGGTCATTGACTTTAATTCCAACAATGGCAATCATAAATTAGTAAAATATAAATTATTTATTAGGACAAATAACAAAAAAGAATAAAATTACCAATGATTTTTTTTTTCAATTGCAACTTATAGAATCGCCATGACATTGGATTGTTGTTCACATATGCTTGGAACATTTTTCTCATTTGTAATACTGCATGTTGGGAATTATTTACCGCTAGATGTTTATACAGCACAATGCCAATATAATTTACATAATCAAACAGCACAACATAGGAAACGAATGTTTCTCTTGTAATTGTAGAGTTATTCGGGTTTTTAGAAGAAAAAATTGTAAATAATGTGAAAATAATTATAGAAAGCATTCTGCAAAACTTCATGAGTACTATGATTGTTATCAACGTTTATATATGAATATTTCAAAGCTATAATAGCGTCAAACCTGTTAAGCATATTCGGTCTGGGAAATTTTCGTAGACAGATTTTCCAAAAGATAATAAGATATCCCATATCTGCCATCGTATTGTGGTTGTAATTATATCTACCTATATATTTCGGGGATACCGCCATGACAGCTTCATACTGCTAGGTATTTGACAAACATTATAGTTTGATCACGTTTGTCTGTGAATGGGAGATGGTCAATGAATTTCACCGATTTCCTCCACCATTAAAACTGCAATATAAAAGTATAACAATATACATTATTGATGTTACAAAGTAACCTGGCCGGCCTGTTTGAACTTCAAACTATGACCGTGGACGAATCTACTATTTATATGTAACACCAGGTTCTCATACAAATAACAACAATCGGCGGCTATTCATAGTATTGTTGTTTGCATAGTATAGAATGTAAAAGGTATAATAATTGTCAATTGACTCTAATTAAATGGATCAGTGAATTCAGATGTAAACTATTTTACCTGTCCACCCTAAATTAAAAATGAAGGTTCCAATTGAACTACGACCGATAGCCACGCTCGGCCAAGTTAGCCTGAATCAACAATATCAACAGTAAAGGTAGCATTACACACTTACCTTTAAATATTTAAAGGAGTTTACAATACATGTGATAAAGAATAGAGACAAGATTTGTCTTCATTCAAATGAATTAATAGACTATTTATTTTTCCGCATAAATATATTTCTCACTATAGATTATTTAAGCTTGTAATACTTGTGATAAACCACTGCACATATCTTCTAAATAAATATTATTCGTGGGAATACCGAAGTATTACTTAAGTAGTATTTACACTACACAAACATGCATTATTAATTACAGAACACAGGTGTTACCACGAACTGGAAGCACCCTTTTCATTTTATTTTACATGGCTTGATTATTTTGATAACTGTTAGAGAAAACCGAATGAGCAAATCAAGAATGGACAATCCAGAGATAAAACCAATATTGAACACAAGAAACAAAACGAAGATAACCAAAACAAAAACCACAAGTATCAGCAACACGGAACACATGTACACGAGAAGGGTAAGCAGTTTTTCATTCTTAAAAGACAACCACCGCGTTACTCATAGACAAGTATGGTTAAAATCATCTCGTTGATGAGGGAAAGAAAACTTATACTTGAAACAAAAAAGATCAATTGCCACTTGATAAATGAATAGTTCGTAACTGTTCACTATAGTTCGTGATTATGATCGTAGAATATGTTATAGTTTTCGACGTTTCTTGTTACAATACGCTGACAGTAAAAATTATTCGTATTGCTGAATCTTCAACAGAGATGATGACATTTCTCAGAATAATCTTCTCATATTTGTGTCTTGTCCATTCCAAGAAGTAGAACTGATTTGGGTTCTGTCGTTGCTTTCGTTTTTCTTTTTCGTTTTCATTCGCTATTTTCTGATTAATATGGAGTGAAAATAAGTTTATTTTGTTACACAGAACAAAATCATTAGAAACATGTAAAGGATTTACTATGTATTAAACGGTCAATCATTTTGCTAATACATCGTGATTACAGAGTAATTATCATCTCAAATAATCGTTTATGTACATAATTATGTAATTGAATTTTCTAACCTTAGTAAAGTTATACACCCGTACTGGATACGTCTAAGTCAAGTGTTCTAAATAGTTGGTGTTTAATTTCTATATTTTTAAGAATATTATTGTAATTGACACGAATAATGTATTTATATAGTCATAACTCATATATGCCATGAAACGGAACATTTGAAAACAAGTTATCGTGTTCGGTATAGATTTTTAATATCACCACTACATGTAAAGTTGTGAGGGCGAACCACGTTATGTGATGAAGTTTGTCAGTGACTTGCAGCAGGTCGGATGTTTTCTCCGGGAACTCCGATTTCCTCCACCAATAAAACTGTTCTGCGGCAGTTACTCTCCATACAGACACTTTCTACACCGCCTGTATGAGATTAGAAGCAATTTAAAAGCCTCAATTACAGATCTGTCATTATTTACCCTAACGAACCTCATGTACTAGTGACGAACACATTTTAAAAAACAGAACCATCCCGTTATGTGATGATTAAAATATGTTAAACCTTAATTTTAATAAGTAGTCTGAATTTGTACAAATTATGGGTTGTTGATTGTCTATAGGATAGTTCGGAGTGGCTGATGAAATACAATTTTCTCATTTGAAATTCAAAAACAGTGTCATCAACAGAGGTTATAATTACCTTAAATCGGTCAAATGTTAACATATTGAGAGAAGAAAATGTCTTGTCGTTAAATTATTAAAAGAAATTTCATTAATTATATATCTACATATATTTGTTTTACTCTGTATATAAAAAAATATATAAAAAGGGGAATTTTAGATGTCAGCAAAAGGGGTTATAAATATCTTAAATTGGTCACAACTTGTTAAATTGAGCAAAGAAAAGTTGTTTCTTTTACATACAGTATATATCTACAATGCAACTATAATTGTAATACTCTGCATATTAAAATCATTAAATATTAATTTAAAAGGTACCACTAAAACCGGTTATCAATTACATTGTTGTACTTAAATCTGTCAACATGATAATGAACTAATGACAGAAATATATTTTTTCTTTAAATGTATTAAATATAACATTGCATCTACATAATTTTGTTTTACTCTGGATACAAAGTTATAAAAAAATAATATTAAACAATAAGTATATTTTGTTAATGAATTTTATACTACGCATGTCAGTAGAAAGTGGGATAGTAACGCATGTATATTTTCCGGCTATTTCCAATAATTTCTTCTCCTGATAAACGTAAAATCAATAATTAATTTCTACCCTGACTTCCAATTTATCAGATAACCTTAGTTAAAACGTGCATTCATAATTGTCGATATTGGCAATTATAAATTTACAAAATCAGCGGTTTTCTAAGTTTTTGTGGAGCAGATATAACGAATCATTGACTTTCCCTTGAGAATTCGTATTGTGAAATTATACGTAATGAAATATTTTAGATTGTTGGGTTACTGAATCTGTTTTGCAATGCTTTCTGACAGGTAGGGCTTGATTGATGTAGAAATCTCGTGTTTTTACCTGATTTCTTGCATTTTCGACAATATAGTTCATTTTCATTAAAGCACCCGGCATGAATAAATACTATTATACAATAACAAAAAGATATGTTTGTTGTAGTGAAAGCGAAACGTTTTAAATAAAAAAAATGTAATAACTTGCGACAGGTCGGTTGTTTTCACCAGGTACTCCGGTTTCCTCCACCAATAAAACTCGCCTCCACAATATAACTGAAATATTGTTGCATGTGGTGTTAAACACCATAACCCTAAACCCTAAACCCTAACCCTATAGTTTAAAGACATTGAATGTGAGTTAACGCATACATGGATACACAATAAGTACATAAGAATTAGATGTAGTAAATGTGTTAAATTAAAGCAAAAGCAAAACATGTCTCCACACTTCATCTTGTTATGGTGTTACTTTGGGTAATGGGTGTACCTACAAGAGACTTCTAAGTCTCTAGTCGTTTATAAACATGTCTCCACACTTCATCTTGTTATGGTGTTACTTTGGGTAATGGGTGTACCTACAAGAGACTTCTAAGTCTCTAGTCGTTTATAAACATGTCTCCACACTTCATCTTGTTATGGTGTTACTTTGGGTAATGGGTGTACCTACAAGAGACTTCTAAGTCTCTAGTCGTTTATAAACATGTCTCCACACTTCATCTTGTTATGGTGTTATTTTGGGTAATGGGTGTACCTACAAGAGACTTCTAAGTCTGTAGTCGTTTATAAACATGTCGTGTTTTTTTTTAATTTGCTTTCTTATACTTATATTTCAGGAATAGGGTTAATGAGTAACGTTTTTGAGTCACATACTTGTGCATATGTGAACACCGGACATAAATTTAGACCAGTTTCTGCCGCTTAGAAATATAAGATAGGTTGCTTGTATTGGGGTACTTGGTGAAAAATCCTGATCGTGCCTTATCACTAAATAAGCATGACCGACATTGTTACTAAACGAAAAAATACTGATGGAAAGCTAAACTCTATGAAGATTTGCAATATGATTTTTGTTTCTGTTAGAAATTCATTGTATTTTATAAATGGGCTATCACATCAACAAAATTTGGAAAACTCTCTGTAAACAAATGCCAAAATAGAAAGGGAAAAGGAGTTGGTCTATTTCTTTAAACCACTTTCCTTAACTCAAACCAGGGTCCTGCAATGGACTTTTATCGATTCTTGTATTATTATGTCTAATTAAACGTCTTTTTAGTTCCTTTAAAATTCTTATATGACGTATAAAGTCGTTGTTTAATCCGTCACCATTTTCCAATTCCCAGATCAATAACAACTGTACGTCTACACAATCTCAAACGATGTGTCTCCTGAATATGTATAGGACACTGTAGTACCAACAGAACGTATTGCGGGTGATATTTCGACGATATAATACACGGAAAGGTTAATTACATGTACATATTTTAAAATTGTTCTATTCAATGTTAGTTTATTTCTTTATTATATTTCTTTCTAAAATATTTTGGTAGAAAAAATAACACAAATAGCAAATACTATACGTTAAAACGATGTGTCACAATTTCGAACAAAGCTAAAGCTAACAGATAGAATAATTGTACTACATTTTGCGCGTACTTATACGGGTATTTTAAATGTTGTTAATTGCAAAAGTGATAAGGTCAAAGGCGGACCACCGGAAGTATTTAAGTTTGAGTGTTGTTTGCTCTAATTCTATTCCTTTTCCTCTAAATTATATGATAGTTATATTTTATTTTCAAATCAAATATAATAATTGTATACACAACACTTCTTTAACTTCAGGTGAGTACACATTCAGTACGATTCGTCTATACCTTCAGTTGTTTGTAAAGAGGACTGGTGTCTTATTTACATTATTTGTGTTTGTTTGTATATAGTGATGTCCAACACATGTTATGTTGTGTTTTTTTTTCTCTCGGTCTTTTGTACCCTATGTGCGAGTGTGTCTGGGTTGTCCATGTTTTATTGTCCCTTCGGTATTCTCTAATGTGTATTCAGCCATATTCCTGACGAACAATAAATCATGTTGTGGAATTGGTTTATGGAAATACGTTATTATTACCACGGGGAAAAAAATGATAGTTTCGGAGAAAATAGTTACCTAAGTTAACACCACCAACGACAACCCACATCAAGGAGCTACCACATGTTGCCTTGCATTTATAGACAACACGATGTTCTCTTAATACTCAGCATCACTTACATCCCGTACTTAGCCCGAGTAACTTATTGGATTTACCCGCACAACCAGTGAAAATCTCTTTGGAAAATGATATAACAACACCTCTGCGCTTGCGTTCACTTCGGTGTTTTTAAGGGTTCGTGTTGCTCATTCATCGTACTGATTTAGATCACGTGTTTGTCTTATTCTTTTGGACATAGTATTTTATGTTCCTCCATGAACGACTTCTAATTATCAAGTTCGTATCTTCAAACTTTTCTTAGATCTAGTTGTATACCACTGTGTTCTTTATATAACTCGACAGTATTACATTCTTCAGTTTCGCAAAGTACCGTGTGAACTTATGTACTAAAATGATATCATACATGTATGACTATTATAAGCTTAAAAAAGATCTCCACACCATAACAGGCATACTAGAAAAGTTACTATAATTAATGAATCAGACCGTGTCTCTAAATCTTACAATTAATTGAAAACTTATAACAGCGTGGTATATTTTTGTACTGAAAATATATAAAAAGAAGGATTAATTGAGTTTAAAATAAGTAATATGATATGTTAGCATTGCTTCCCGTAGATCTATACTCTCTCTTACATTTAAAGCGCCGCAAGTATCGGACCAGACTGTGGAATTTTCCATATTTATCTCTCTGTATTATACGGAAACGGATAGCGCTAAACTGCTTCATGCACGCTATTTTAAGATGCTTAAATAATCAGTAAAACTTACTTAAATGCATTAGCAGTTAACATTTCTTAATGAACATATGTTTTGCAGGTAAAATTGTCAATTGACGACTAAATCACGGAACTTGTATTTGATAACGTGTGTTTTGCATGATAGCGATTTAACCATTAAGTTCGCTTTTCGTAACATTTTAATTGAACAAAAGAAATGTAGAAAAGGCGAATGACGACTTTTGTTTGCATGTTAATCGTTACAGCTGATTTTGTAATAAATCCAGTGGTCGATGGTAGTTGATGAATAGAACATTCTGATGCAGTTGTTGTTATAATTCGTTTTTATTACCAACAAAAAGCAATCAAAACATGGAATTGTAAATTTGTTCTTGATAATTAAATATTATATGGATTTCATGTAGGGCAAGCTCAAAGGTCAACTGCATCACTAAAACATGGCATTCTATATAATTTTATATTTCTGTGTTATTTTGAGAGTTATAAACATTTCAAAATAATCTAGAAGGAGTAAAGACATTATTTTCATGAGCTGAAGATTTTATTTATTTGAAGCAAACTATATCACATGAAATTCTTGACTTTTTATTTTCATGAAATTCCAAATTAAAAGTTTAAATAACGACTGGTTGGATTTATATTTCCGTTAGGAATTTTGTCAAAATACTCAAAGATATGCAATAATAATATTCTTCCGAGTGAAATCTACCTAAAAAAGATATAGACAACATGCTTGATAATTAATAATCTATTTATTAAACTAAAAGTGTATACGATATTTTAAAAGAAACTGATCGCCATTTATTGGAACGATGCAAGATTTTTTTTTTTTAATTATTTCCTGTTTAAACTCAAAATTGTTCTACCAACTTGACATACACAATAATCAATAAGATGATATTGCTTAAAGTGCAACTTATATCATAAAACCATAAATATCATGTAACGTAAGATACATCACCAATAACGTACGATACATCACCAATAAGTATATGTTATCTGGATGTGAATTGATTGATACCGAAAATATCAGCCTGCCGAGCCAGAATATGAAGTTTGTTGGCGAGTGAGCGAAGCGAACGAGTCACAAACTTCATATTCTGTCGAGCAGGCTGATATTTTTCAGTATCAATCATATTCACATTCAGATGACATATTTATCATCCTTAAATCAACCATAAACACGGATACATCTATATATGTATTTTCGCGGGAAAAATTGCATGATTCAAAATATTCAAAATACGCTTCCCTAAAACCGTAGTTCATAAGTAGTTTGCAAATATACCATTCACTTTTTACAGGTTTATATAAATGTTAAGATTGTTGCATTTTTCCTTTAATTGTGATATTCATTGGGTTTTTTTTATTACAAACATCAAAGTCACCCATTTTCATTAAAGGTTTTGTTCCGGTTTAGAAAACATGACGTCACAACCTTCCTATGATGTAAAAAAATATGACGTCTCAGCAGAGGTTATCAAGAATTGTGTAAAGTACATTTTTGTAGGACGATGTTTGTTGATATTTCTAACACGACAGTTCCTAATTTGATATATGTTTAAATAAATAATGTTAACTAGCTAATGGTGTCGATGAATTTTATTTATTTTTGCCATCTTCACAGGAATTATCGTTTAAATGTTAGGAGAATTTGGTGATAACTCCTGCTGACTGTTGATAAGTCCTGCTCAGCTCACGCGGACTTTGATACAAGTTTTGCTTATGGAGCCAGCAGGTAGATATAGCCGGAGGGAAGGATGATAACGTACGATACATCACTAATAGCGTACGATACATCACCAATAACGTACGATACATCACCAATAACGTACGATACATCACCAAAATTCCAGTTATAGCCAAGACCATAATGAAATTAATTACAAAATGAATATTTTTTATTCAATTTTTATCAGTTATAGAAATAAATTAACGATATATTTTGTCAATTATCAAACACTAACTCATATTTACTGTAAGATAAATAAATACCGTCCATTAAAACTTGATAATATGCGTATGTGTATGTCATCAAAATGGTTACATTGCCCTTACCGACATTGAAAAAAAATGATCATAGTATCTAATGTCTGTCCATTTTTAGTAGTAAAAGGATTGTTTTTCTTATTTAAATAAGCTTGTGGGTTTGTTTGTTACATAAACAGATGGTATTTAAGATGTTTTTCTTATTTAAATAAGCTTGTGGGTTTGTTTGTTACATAAACAGATGATATTTAAGACAAGTTATTGTCACATCGTACTGTTTTTCGATGCTGGTAATATTTTGTTTTATTTGTATTGTATATACATGGTGTTTGGCACATCAACAAGATGGTAATAACAAAACAATGAACATACATTTACACGTGTTACTGTGCATGCTGAAACCATTGGTACGCTATCCTTGGTCCATTCGGAACATGTTTTTTTAATGAATTTGTTATATATTTTTAAGTGAAATTGTTTAATGGAACCTATAATAGGTCAAATTTATCAATCAATCGACATTATTATAGTGTCTTCATTGTCGCGGAAAATCTTAGTTTGACCTGATTAAATTGATTAAAATAAACAGATTTTTTGCATACCGCTTTAATTCAATAAAGTTCCTTAGAACTTCCATTTTATGGAACAGTGATTTGTTTCTCTATTAGATGACATTTTGCTATTTAACGATTTAGTTTTAATAAAATGGACATTTTATGAACAACTAGTAGTTAGAAATAGAGTGTGTGTTAGTGATCCATTATAAGGAAAACTCAATGTTCTTCTGGAAACCATAATATTGGTTACAGTACAATAGGCCCACCACGAACCGCCGTTTTAGTGGCATGCAATGATTTAGCTGCATGCTACTTGCATGTCGTGAGGATAAACACAAAGTTATTAAAGCTTACTATAACTTTACTTCTATTGCATCCACGTAAATATAAATAATGATACTATAATAGGAAAAAGGGGGGGGGGGCAAACCAAATAGACATCCCGTTACAATACCATAAAAGAACACATCAATAAAAAAAAATAATAAAAACGTCCAACAATAGGCCTGGTAAAACCACGTGGTATGACTCTGGTCACACGTCTACTATACGTATGGAACATGGAGACCACCAATTCATAATGTCTTTCGTCGAGTTTTTAAACGATGACTGCAATCGTTAAGTTTCATCGCGAATATATATATATATATATATAGATGAGTGTGAAATATTTAACCACAGAAACAAATAGAATCACAAATATGGCATTATACAAATGTTACGCATGAGACTTAACTTTCCTAATATTATGAAAGATTCAAACATTTTTTCGTAGATTTCAATATTTTATTAAAGAGTACATATGTATGAAATTGAACAAAGTTGTAATCACGTGGTTTTTTAACATTTACATCTTAAGATAAAAAAAAATTATATAAACTTATTATCTAAACATGAAAATCATCTTTAGGTCATCAGCAGACTGTTACTACCATGTTACTTTACACTTTAATTTGTAGTTTACAATTACTTTGCTCCTTATGAACGACAAACGTTGTTTTCTCACAAAAGTTTCCAGGAAATAAAAACCAAACCACTGGTCGTAACTCTAGTGACGATTTAATCCAGTAATATTCCATCTTTGATTAAAATGTCAGAAATTAGTGCATCATAGAAGGTGCAGATTACATCTAGTTTTTTAAATGACTTCCCGTCTTATTGGAAAGAAATATTTCATTCACTATCAGATCAAAAGGATAATTCCATTTTTGTCATCTGGGAGTTTTTATATGTGTAATTAAATTGACACATTGGCTATAGTATGTGTTAAATGTCTTGTTTCTCGTAACATAAAATGTCATATTACTGAAAAAAGCAATTTTAAAAATTATTTTGTCCAGAAAAGAATGATTTTTGCCTTTTTATGAATGATTTCTGTAATGATACATTAAAGTGTAGTATCAAGACTTTTATTGACACCATTAAATATTTATTCATCGTGTATTTAAAGCAGATTCTCTATTTAACGGCAAGCTATTTCCGGGATTACTTGTTTTTTATGGATTAAAACATCCTTAACGTTTACATGTCTAAAACGAACAAACCAAATTAGTTTATATTAAAACCGTTGTAGCCACGGTTTGTTTGATTACTTAGCGTGTTAATGAAATGACATTTATTTCATTCTCCGACACGGCATTATAAACTCTATAAAAGATGTATGTATCAAGGCGCGGAGGAATATCGATTTTTGTACTATGGGTGTAATAGACATCAGAAGTGGTTCTTTATTTGTCAAACTACGCGATAATTAATCCGATCATTCTTTCAATCAAACTTGAAAGTGTTCTGTAAAGAGCCAAAAATCCCAGCGTCTGTCGACACTTTAATGTTTTAAACACGCAAAAACTGTAATGAATCATGGTAAGTGGAAGAAAAATCCATGTCGTGTAGCAATTTAAGACGTACAATACGTCTTATAACGTTCCTTTATGAGATTTATAACGAAGTGAAATGTTCCGCTTATGAAAGATCATCGTAAATGTGCTATCATTTCCGATTCAACTGTCGTACAGCTACTTAGTGTTTTTCTTCGTGAAGTGAAATAAACTTGTTTATGTACACGAAAATATTTGTTAAAAACAAAACGTCAAAACATACAATGTATCAGGAAGGACCATAGCTAGTTCCTTCTAAGCATTAAAAGAATCAGTATTAATGGGCTTATCGAGTTAAATACCTTTTTTATGGTATGTTCTTTAATAATAAAGAGAATTAAATAAAGCCTAGATATGGTACTAACTAACTTATTTTGCAATAAAAACGTAGTAATCTAATTTAGTACGCACGATACGTATCTGGAATAACCTTCATCAGGTACACTCGAATAACCTTCATCGGGTACGCTCGAATAACCTTCATCGGGTACGCTCGAATAATCTTCATCAGGTACGCTCATAGTCAAAAGATTGGAAAGTCTTTGGTAGGAAATACATAACACCAAATGGCCTAAAACAGGATAGCCAAAATTGGCTAATGCCTGAGAAAGATTGACCTTAGCTTAATACATTACATTATTTAAGAACTGAAGGGATATGGTGTTTTACGCCACTTTCAATACTATTTCAGTTCTATCGTGGTGGTCAGTTGTATTGGTGGAGGAAACCGGAGTACTCAAGAGAAAACCACCGACCTGTCGCTAGTCAGTGACAAATTTTATTACCGGGATTCGAACTTACAACATTAGGGCTGGTGGGCACTAATTACATAGGTATGTGTAGCCAACTATCATTCGATCACGACCACGACGGCCCATTTAGGAACTGTAAATTTCAAATAAATAAATAAATATATTCGGAAGAATTTTGACTATGCCATTTTATGTTGTACATAGTTGCAATGTCAATGTTCCATAGCATATCAATGTTATTCCTCATAAGACGTTAACTTTATACTTTTATATAAACAAGAGCAATATACCAATATGTAAGCTTTCCTGGATTCTAGTGTTTCCATTCAATAATTAATATTTCTGTTCGAATTACATACAGTTAAAAAATAATCGTAAATCGTAAGACATAACAGCATCCAAACAATTGACTAAGCGGATGTTGAATACTATTAAACATTTTGGACAAAGAGCTACATGATTGTTCTAAATCCCATGGTTTTGGTTTACTGTGTAATGTTTATAAAAAGATAATTTTCGTTCGTAGTTCCATACATATGGCTAACTAAATACAGTAAGGTTTTAAAGTTTTGATGAAAGGTAAGCTTAAGCATAGCTGGTCAACAATTTTAGCAACATCAACAAAATGAACAATCCTTCCACCTTAAATAATTGAGCATAACAACGAAAATGACATAATTTATATAGTTGTAAATCCAGGTCCTGGTGTGTGATAGACACAAAAATATATTTAACCTACAATTATGAAATACTTTAGAATTTGACGCTATTTTGTAATTATCAACCTATAAATACTTAATTCAGTGGTCCAATTGTACTTGATAGGGTTAGGGTTATAGTGTTTAACGCCAATTTAAATAATATTTCAGCTATACCATGGCGGTCAGTTTTATTGATGGAGGAAACGGGAGAACCCGGAGAAAACCACCGACATGCCGCAAGTGACTGACAAACTTTATCATATTGTTGTTTCGAGTACACCTTTCCATGAGCGAGATTCGAACTCATAACTTTAGTGGTAATAGGCACTTAGAGCGAAGGTAGTTGTAAATCCAACTACCATAGGATCTCGACCACGACAACCACACTCCCCCCATTTGATATGATACAAGTAAATACTGGCACATATAAAGTGATTGGTCATCATGCGTCGTCAATAATAGGCTAAAACAAATAGAAATATAGCCAAGCTTCAACCAAGGCTATGTATGAATGGGAGAGATAAACCATATATATATATATTGCAATAATTTCTCAAAATATTACCTCTGTAGATTTCAATTTATGGCATTGTCAACAATGTTGTCCATCAATATAGAATTCCTATACCCTATCTATTGCTAAGGAATTGACTATATATAGGTTGAAATAAACGTTGATACAAATAAACTTTAAGACAGGCTCGTAGTAATTCAGTAGATGACTGTAGACAGCGAAGAAACTGCACAGTTGCAAGTACGTAAAGGAACGCCTTTTGTGTTTTATATAACAACATACACACAACAAATGATACCACCTAGTTCGTGATAGTTTGTATTCACCACTTTGTATAAATAGTAACATAGCAAAAACGGTATGGAATTGAGCTTTGTTTTGAAGATACGAGTCTTATCAAACGAAGAGAGCAGCGTATTTCGTAATCAGTAGAGTGCTTATGTTTTGCACAAGTATTGTAAGCTATTGGTAACTTGGTTTTAATTTCATCTCATCACAGTAGCTTAATCATTCACTTTTAATCGCAAGAAACTTGACACTCACTTTTAATCGTAAGAAACTTGACACTCACTTTTAATCGTAAGAAACTTGAAACTCACTATAAATCGTAAGAAACCTGACACAGAAGTAACCGTCTTATATTACCACTGATGAATTGTTGTTGTTTACTGTTTTGTTGTGAGTATTATTTTATCTTCGTTCGTGACCCCAAATAAGTTTAAAATTAATATATAAACATTTAGTTGAAATATCTGCCGATACAATGGCCTTAGTTTGCGCACAAACTAGAAATGAGATAGTTGATGAAATATGACAATGTTGTCCTTGTATCTGCGTATAAACGACTAGTCCTGACATACTTCGCGATATTCCTTCTTATGTAGAGTGTAGCCTAAAGCGATACATAATTCTTGGCAGGTTGTGTATTTGGTATACTGCTTACACTTACGGAGCACCGACATTCACCCCAAGTGTTTAGTTTTATGTGTATGTTTTATAGATTGTTGTTTGTCCTTTTGCCATTTTTTTCTTTTGGTCATTGTGTTGTCTGTTCTTCTTCGACTTATGAATTATGATTGCCCATTTGGTATCTTCAAACTCTTCTTGCACGTCCGGAGATATTATTATTATCTTATAAACATTTCTACATTCAGTTTTCATGTGGGAGTATCATGACATGTCGTTTTAAGAGCATGTCAATATGTATGACGTCATGTTACAGACAAACAGCCAAAAACACCGTGGTGCCATATCAGATCTAACTAACGACAGTGTTACTTCAAAGACTACCATTTGCCAATCCCTTATCTCATACCGTCTTGTCATAATCTGACACACACAAAAACAAAAAATGCTATAATGGTGTATTTTATCAGCAAACCAACTATTATCAATTCACGTGAGCACAAGTTTTTACTTTAAACATTAAAGGAATTTGAAATTTAAAAAATAAGGTAGTCGGCAGCATGATATTTTACAAATAATAAAACTAAAAAATAACATTCACACTCAATTTCTTACATAATTATTTTCACAATCCATTTGAATTGTTTTCCCATAGCAATCCTTT
>MJUT01041050.1:251611-287296 GCA_002080005.1 Gigantidas platifrons | reverse complement strand
ATTTCTACATTCAGTTTTCATGTGGGAGTATCATGACATGTCGTTTTAAAAGCATGTCAATATGTATGACGTCATGTTACAGACAAACAGCCAAAAATACCGTGGTGCCATATCAGATCTAACTAACGACAGTGTTACCTCAAAGACTACCATTTGCCAATCCCTTATCACGTACCGTCTTGTCATAATCTGACACACACAAAAACAAAAAATTCTATAATGGTGTATTTTATCAGCAAACCAACTATTATCAATTCACGTGAGCACAAGTTTTTACTTTAAAGCATTAAAGGAATTTGAAATTTAAAAAATAAGGTAATCGGCAGCATGATATTTTACAAATAATAAAACTAAAAAATAACACTCACACTCAATTTCTTACATAATTATTTTCACAATCCATTTGAATTGTTTTCCCATAGCAATCCTTTATACGGGTTGTCCCCATGCAATTGATAAACTAATTTTCGATTAGACAGGACAATTCCATAGATGTTAAGATTTCAATAATAAAAACGAAGATATCAAGTTTAGTGCACAAGACTGGTTTCTGGAATAACCTTCATCAGGTGACACTCAAAATAACCTTCATCAGGTGACACTCAAAATAACCTTCATCAGGTACACTCAAAATAACCTTCATCAGGTGACACTCAAAATAACCTTCATCAGGTACACTCAAAATAACCTTCATCAGGTACACTCAAAATCGGAAGATTGGAAAGCCAAATAATTTAAAGTTTTGGGAGCTTTCAGTAAATAATGATAAAATGGAGAACAATATTTGGGAGCAATAAACCCAAAGGGCATACACAGGATAGCCAAAATCTGTTAAGAACAACTTATCCTTAGTAACGCTTATATTGTCAGTCAATATTTATTAGATATTATGAAGCAGTGTCTTTCTTATTGTGATGTTAAAAGGGTCATTTGAAGCATGACTTTCACAGTGCTATGATTTCACATCGATGCCTGTAACACATGTACAATCATGCGAGAGAAAGTATTGCCTCAGAGAAAACATTGTCTCACCTTAGCAAGGATGGTGGACACTATTTATATATGAGAAATACTATATTTAGTACATTTGACACTTGATTTTCAGAGTGAGGTTTCACAATTCATATTTATGATTGTCCCTGGGACTCGTTTGACTCGACATTATTTGCCTACGTCCACATGACTTTACATATACTGCCACTAATTGCTGTCTGATATACATATACTCCATGATGTTTTTCTACCTTACGGATATTTAGTTATATATTAAAAGTACACTGGTATTCGTACACCTACATTTGTTGGGATATATTGCCGATATTTAAATTATTTACGACATCTATAAATTGTGAACACCCACTACTCCTAAAATATCTGCAATAGCAATAAAATAACCCCAAACATTTAAGAATGACACTGTTCTATTTTGTAGAATGTGTTTCTACGTGACGGAGATAATATTACCTCCCTAAAATCTGTCTATTATCATAATTAAAACCATTCCATTCGCAATATAAAGTCAGTTACGGGACTTTGTATGGTTCGATCTCAGCGGTTGTACAAAGTGCTTCCAGTAGTTCAGAAATAAATTACACAACTCTTTATTTGTAGAAACCAGCTATATGTTACAGTTAATTAATGACAATGTATTCTATCATGGGCAATGATAGATATATTACGCTGGTAGTCTGTGGTTTTCCCCCATATTTATGGAGTTCTGTTGTTTAGCGAAATGACATGGAGCTGGCGTCATCGACTGTCGTTTTTTCTTCTTGTAAATTATACGGAAAAGTCCTCATGTAATTATACATAAACCCACATATACAGAGAGCCTTTAACTCCAGAATCCATACATCAAGTAAGAAAGCTAACAATCTTAAGAATATTGAACGGCCAGATAAGCAATACGCCATTGTCAAAATGCAATCCAATATTACAATTTTCTGGTTATCTATATGATTGATATGTTTCCCATGTCATATGATATTACAGTAGTACATCTTTTAGCTATATTTGTTGTATTTAAATGGAGTGTTGAATAATCTTCTCCGTGATGCTTTAAAAAGTCATTAAACTTCGGATGCAAAGTGCAATGTACGAATTCTGTAACCAAGCATGTTTTTACTCAAACACATATTGGCGATTCCCTAACGTGTTGAGTTCGAATCCCGCTCAAGCGAGGTGTACTCGATAAACATTATGTGATAAAGTGTGTCAGTCACTTGCGGAAGGTCTGTGATTTTCTCTGGGTACTCCGGTTTCCTGCACCAATAAAACTGACCGCCACGATACAACTGAAATATCGTTAAAAATGGCTTTAAACACCATAGCCCTAACACTAACCCAAGAGGCGATTCGATTCAGTTTCAGATAAAAAAAGTAAAAATTCTTAATGTGAGGGCTGGCCGTTTACTAACAGATGGCAGAGGCTTGTATGACCACACCCTCTCACTAAGAGGTTTGGGTCCATACAACAGGTTTTACCCCTCATTTTTTGTATTTTAAGTGCCTGTACCACGCTAGGAAAGTGAACTATCATGAATGCGTGTTTAGTAATATCGATTTTACTCTTATTTCTACGATTTTGTGATTGGATTAATTATTCCTACAGTGTGATATTTTTGTTTGTTTTTAATTAATTCAGAAGCCAACTATCATATCAAAATATAACATGACTGCAATTCTCTTCAGGAAATATAGATAAAAAATGTTTTTTTAATATATTCTTTGTAAAAAAATACATTCTTGGATACCAATGTTCATGATTTGAGGGGAAATTGTATTTTCGTGAATACGCAAATTCATGGATTTTCTGTCATAGTTAGTATGCACACACATACATACACACATGGAGACAAATATTCTTTGAATTCGTAATTTCGTTTGATTGATACTATCCACGAATATTGGCATACCACGATAAACGATAACTTCACAGTAGTGTCCTTAAAATGTTGATTGCCACAAAAAATATATTATTGTGTGAGTATTTGATCAGTTCTCTAGTGTTATTTCTTTATGTTGTTTGATTGTCATTTTCTGTAGTTCCTTATTGATTATAAGAAACAGCAATCAGAAATAGATATAACAAGTTAACAAAACACAATTTAGGAGAAATTGAATTGTTTACCCGGTAATAGGGACAAGCTACCAATATGAACATGTAACTAAAATTACCGTTATAAGGATGTTGTTTTCTCTACCGACACTCTAGCAGAGGTTGTAAATACGTTATTGACCTATTAAGTAATCTCTTGTGTTTTCATAAAAAGAATGGTATACATATATATTGAGAGAGAGTAAGAACGACTTGTGTTACAATCTAAAGTGTTTGATATATAAATATACTATTGTTAACGTACTCTAATATCAAATTCATGGAGACAGTTTGTGTTGTAAACAAGAAGGGATAGCAACAACAATCTAACAGATCTAATAATGCTGCAACATATTTCCTGACTGCACATACCACGATTGAGATTAAAGCCATTGTTAGTGAATATTCTAGATATTAATAGCTACTCTGTATATTTGTGATAAGTTTGATACTACTTTTCCTCAACCTCTGGTAACAAATGGCGCTAGTCTTACTAGAAGTACAAATCACCCTCTCCCATATTTTTCCATGTCAGTAAAAAAGCTACATAAAGAACAACAAAATGAATAAAGTACTTTCAATGTTTGCCCAGTCAACAGTTGTTGCAATTTTAACGTTGACGTAAAGTTGGTAGTGATATGACGTAATCCATTCATCTCTTCGTTATTGACATCTGTCTGGTTGGATATTAATATTGTCTTTAATTGTAATTATGTCCATCAGTCTCATTCGATAGAACAGTTTGCCAGTCTTGTAAAGAACGCTGAATCATAATCTTGAACTTTCTATTTAACTTGAATTCTGTTGAATTACAATGACAATAACAACTTGAATTTGATAAAACACTTGAATAGAACATAATTTAGAAATTGTGTGTGGATCTTGAAAAAATGGGGTTTATGGTGTTTTATTCCACTTTCAACAATATTTCAGTTATATCGTGATAGTCAGTTTTATTGGTGGAGGAACTGGAATACCAGAAGAAAGCCATCGACCTGCCGCAAGTCACTGACAAACTTTATCACATAATGTTGTATCTAGTACACCTCGCCTAAGTGGAATTCTAACTCACAACGTTAGTGTGATAGGCACTGGTTGTATGTGTAGTTGTAAATCCAACTACCATACAATCACCACCACGCTGGCTCCGAGTGCAAATAAAAGGATATAATATACAATGCATACTTTTCCTTTGTACAACTATATATAATTAAATCTTTATTCTGATTAATATTTACTAAATGTAGATTCAATTGTATTTATGACATTGTTTCTTTGAACCAGACTATTAACATTTTAAGAAAGGCTAATAGTAATAAACATATGATCTTATTTTCATAAAATAAAATGCAAAATAAAAGAAAAGTAACACACTGGCGGAATAGTCTAAGATCCTAGAAAGAGACAAAATACATACACATAACACACAAATACACGATCGCTCACTTGCAGGGCTTGGTGCAGATACTTCAATAAAAAGTGGCGTAGTTTAACTAGATTTATGAATAATATTATTTTTGTGAAGTAGCAATTATTTTGTTTATAATTGATGATAAAATACTGTCATTTGCAATTTATGTAAAATCTGTTGTATATCTTGACCGCATGTAACATATGTATTGTGTCTGAACGTTATCTAATAAAATCTTGAAATCTTGGAATCGAGAGTGTGTATATATTGTGAACTATTACTATTAGAATTACAAGTTATAGCTACGTGTATACGTGATGACGGTAAAAATACTTTCGCCATATTATTGGGTACTTTCATCAATGAAAAAACAAATATTGTGGCGTCCCTAATTCTTGGCATGTTTGATGTTTCAACCAGGAATAAAATTAGATCAGCTTGAGCTTTACACAAGAAAAGCTTTGAAAAATTGATCATTGAAAATATAATGAAAGTAAAGAGCTAATTAATTTGACGATCTATTGTCCACAAGTACTTGGTAAGCAGCTTGGTACAACACTCCAAAAACACCTACACAAAGACAAAATTCTTTGAAAGAAGCAGAATAAATACGGCGTAATTATAGCATTTAAAGGATTCGTTCGATCAAAATAAAAACTGAAAACTTTTGATGAAATCGACCGTTTTTCTGAGAGTTTACAGGTGTACCTATTGGTTTGTCTACCTGAACGTAATTAATTCTCATATCATTTTATTGAGCCTATGTTTGCTAATCGTGACAAAGGAAAAAAGAAAACGATTATTGGAATAAATGTTTTCTAATTATCGTATTTGTTCTAAGAATCATCAATAACAAGAAGCTTAATGAGGCATTTTATATTTCAAATAAAGACAATGATAAAAAGAAATTTATTGCTAGTTATAGACGGAAATAAATTTTATCACTGGAGACATCTGTCAATAAAGTTTAGGTTTGAGCAAGATAAATGAAAATGGTTATGGCCAATAGAGGAATTCATGTTGAAATATGTTTGCTTTTGCAATCTGAATATCTGGGATTTGACAAATATTTATCTTGAGGTTAAGAGCTTGCCATTTGTTTAAATTATTAAGTGACTAATTAGTCTGCTCTTCATATGCATTTCTCAAATTGTCTATGAGCTTTAAACATGTCGGGTTTTTATTGATAAAAGCGCAATTCTGACCTTGCATTGATCAAGGTCATAAAAACGCATTTGTCTTTTGGTTTTTACTGTATTGGTTAACTTTCTGGAGATGCTGTTGCCAGGTGATGTCCAGTAATGTTTTATTTCAATGTTAGGGACGTGAATTGTGTTGTGTTTACACGTAAAAATGACTGAAGTTTATATAATATGTCTGAATTTATTTATTTTTTCGCCTATTATTTGGTAGCATTTAAGAAAAGTTTGAAATTACCAAAGATGTGTTCATAAGCCGTAAAGTGATGAAGGACATTCAATACCATGGTCAAATGACAAACAATGGTCATCAAAATATTACTCAATACCATGGTCAAATGACAAACAATGGTCATCAAAACATTCCTCAATACCATGGTCAAATGACAAACAATGGTCATCAAAACATTATACAATACCATGGTCAAATGACAAACAATGGTCATCAAAATATTACTCAATACCATGGTCAAATGACAAACAATGGTCATCAAAACATTACTTAGAAAACTAAAGATTGAGCAACACTAATTACAATGAAAACGGGAGTGGACATCGGGTTTATTAACAGAAGGGTACGCAGTTTTCTCATTGTGTGTATCTGATGCAGGTCATTGTGTGTGACGTTGGTGTATATTGTCAACATGTTTGTCCGATTAAGACTGCTCCAAAATATACCGTTTACATCTGCCATATTCAAACGATGTCAACAGTATTACAAATAACAAAAGGTCTGCCAAACAAGATATCTTTACCAAAGATTCGCAACGGAACAAGTAGATGCAAGACGTTATAATAAACGTTGTTAATAAAACTTGTTTAAGTATTGATATACTTAAGTTACTATATTAACAGTTTTCATGATTTTTAGATAGTATACGGTATTTTATCTTCTATAATACATAAATGCAGATAATCTCTCCCCAGCTTTTAATATCGTTATTAATTATAGGTCATTTCTATGTCTTCAATAATTACTCTTACAAAGGCTATATATACTATGTCAACAGTAATCAAGTCCTTGGCTTTCAATTTTTTTTTAAATAATATGATTACAAAAGTAATTATTCTATCTTGCAGCTGATTTTTCCTCAGCACTGTAGATATGTACTTATGAAAAGAATGTTTTATCAGTGATGGTCAACATTTCCACTATTATCAACAATACAAACAAACATCTCGAACCTTAATAAAAACAAAGATATCAAATTTAGACCACCGACGTGTTTCTGGAATAACTTAAATCAGGTAGAGGCTCAAAACCACAATATATGAAAGCCAACTAATTAAAATCTTTGGGAGTAAGACAAACAAAGGGTCTGTAAATGATTGACAAAGATCATTGCACAACAAAATGACGACGACAAGTATAATGGCATTTGAAATGTGCAATGGTTAAACCGGTTCATGGGATCCTAACCTGTTACCTCTGATAACTGGATCTCGAAAGACAATATAGACACAAAGAAACAATTAAAATAATCCTGCACATATCCTCTTCTACTCAAAAAGACCATACAATATCACAAGAAATGAATGACAACATAAACATGGACATCACAATACCTAAAGTCAACAGTTAACTAAATAAGGGTAATAACAAAATTACCGAACACCGAGCAATCTTCCAAAGGGAAAGGCAAAACTCAAAAGTCAACAAACAGACAAAATCAGTCAACAACCGCAAAACTGGGAAAACCTCAATGGCCCTGACTTAGTACAGGCATTTCCAAAGAAATGGTGGGTTGAATCAGATTTGACGGCTCGATCTTTCTAACGTTCAGTGATGCGAAGGCTCACTGGTCCGAAGTATTATTAGTCCGAGGTTCAATGATCAGTAGGGTCGATTGATAGAAGGTCTATGGTATCACTGGAAATTATCATAAAATAGTACTATGCTGATTTCTGGTCATTAAATGGATGAATACGAGTTTTCTGTATTGTAAAATATTTCATTAATTTAAATAATGGCTGCTAAGTAGCTATACTCTTATTCGCTAAACTGCATCGGTTGTGTAATGTTTAGCGTGCTCGCCTCAAGTGCGGTAGATCATGGGTTCGAGCCTCAGTCAGGTCAAACCAAAGACGATCAAATTGGTATTTTTTGCTTCTCCGAGTGGGGAGACATGTCTATCCACGGACTATTGTTGCAGTGAGCTAGCAGACATAGCGGACCGCATTACCATTTCATTGAAAATTAACTTGTTCTCGCCATGATAGAGCTGAACAAGTGCTGAGTTGGCGTTAAACAACAATCGCTCACTCACTCTTATACGCTGTGCATGTAATTGAAGAGAAGTTTAGAAGCTAAAACAATTAGTGATACATTCTGTACTTCGGATTACATTTTAAAAGAGTTCGTGTAGTCACTCATTTGTTCTTTGGTCTGTTGCTTTATGATATCTTGTTGTTTTGTATATTCAGTATATTGTACCACATAAGTTGAACGAAGATCTATTTGATTCATTGTAATCCTTTTAGCGTTATATATCCCAATTTATAGCATTGGGAAATGGCACTTAACAATGGTATAGTAACATGGCAAGGTCTTATGTCAGTTAAAATTAAACAAAATCCACACAGAGGTCAGGTAAAAATCAAAGTTAAGAAAATTCACTCTTTTTTGTTCATCCCAGTCACACTTATGTGCATGAGTCGCGTCTCAAAGTGAGTGTGATCCGCCCTTAACCTGCAGATGAGTGATACTTCTAACTTTTAACCGATAAACTTTAGATAATTATGTGCTTCTTATCTCACAGAAGCTGGATTATCAAAACGATTACTAATCGCAGGAAAACAATCAATCATAAATTTGGAATGGAGCGACATATCTACCACCGACGGTTGTTTCAATGAGCTAGCATTGTGACAATCCAACTGAGCGTGTTGGACTAGTAGATGACCCTTGTAAATTGTACGTGGAAAAGACCCTTGTAAATTGTTATAATTTGTGTCCAATCCAATTGTTATAATATTTAGCTAAGTCTAAGTCTATGTCTAAGTTAATATAGCATTTGTTCACGCCATGATATTACTGAAATACTCCTAAAGTTGGTGTTGAACACTAATCAATCAATCAATTTAAATATTCATTTATATAAACAAAGTTTAAAATATTAGTATAAAGGATAAAAATAGAGTAATTAACTATTATTCTAAAGAGTATAGATTTTCATTTTTCAATAGGCATAATTACACGTACCAGCACGATGATGAAATAACAGTCAGTCAGTACTATACCACAGTATAACAAAGACAGACTGTTTTAATATCTACATTCCTAGCGGAAACAGTTCTGTGTGACCATGTCATCGCATGTTAAAGAATACATCAAGCGTGTGGCATCTATTGATCAAGAACAGTACCCTGAATGGGATCTTCAAGTATGTATTTATATTATAAATTACTCATATATATATATTGCTATGGGAAAAAATATGATTATGTTGTTTAACGCCACTTTCAACAATATATCAGCTATATCATAGCGAAGGGAAAAAGATATATATTAAAGTTGTTTTATTGTAAGTGATGATATTTTTAGGAATATTGCCAAATTATGTATTACACGTGTCTCATATATTTCTAAGGGATAAAAAGATATACATTGTATATAAAAGTTTCCTTATTGTAAGTAGTATTGTATATAATAATATTGTTAGGGATATAGCAAAATTGTGTATTAGAAGTTGCTCATATATGGCAAAGAAAAAAGATATATAGTATTGTAAGCAATATGTTGTGTAATAATATTTTTTAGGGATTTAGCCAAATTCTTTAGAGTCTTTTATTTTCAGGATGTTTGTAAATTAGTCAGTAAATTTAATAGTACAACGTCTTGAATAATATACAACATGTAATTGTTAGACACATTCAGCTTTCATCGATTACTTTTCAATATAAAGGGTGTAAATTAAATGCGAAATAATAATAGCATTTCAGAATGAAATTCTGATTTTCTGCGAGGGAACAACATCAATTCAAATTTTAGGGGATGGTAGAGGAAATGCTATGTTTTTTGTTTTTGAAGAAAAATTGCAGTAAAATTTTCTAGAAAAAAATAATTGACCTCAAAGAAGCAAAACATACTCTTCAAAGAGAAATATTTTTTAAAGATATTTTTAACTACAGATATTTCCAAGTAAAACAATATTTTCTATTGATTGATTGGTTTTTAACACCAACTTTAGCAATATTTCAGCTATATCTCGGCGAGAACAAACTATATTATTAACTTAGACACCTACAAGACTCTTAGAAATAAAACCTACTTGTCTAAGCAAAATAGTGTTTTTACTTGGAAAAATATGTATTTAAGGAATATTTTACAGATTTCTCGTTGAATAATGATGGATCGGATACTTTGTTTTTTGCGTGAAAATAAAGTTCTGACTAGATTGTGAGGTTTCTCCCCCCCCCCCTTTTTTTCCCCAAGTGAAATGGTCATTGGTATAGTGATTTCATTTTAAAATTTGAAATATTTCATTCATGAAAGTAACTGAAAAAAAACACTGTAAGCATAGGAAAGCTGTTGTAGAAATAGTCTATCGATCAGCTATATTGAATCAGTAAAATGTTTCAGTGTGCCTATACATAAAAGTAGATATGATGGTAAATATTACACTTCCTGTAAAATATCAGACCATCCATTTACTATGGTTTTGTGTTGGCATTTTGTCAGATCAATAAGGTCTAAGAGATGTACAACAATATTACAAAAGTCAATATAAAAAGTGCAATTTTAATAGAAAAAACGCTTAAACATAAAAACAAATATTTCGTAAATAAGGGTAATAACAAAATTACCGAACACAGAGCAATCTTCCAAAGGGAAATTCAAAACTGATAAATCAATAAACAGACAAAATCAGTCAACAACCGGGAAACTGGGAAACCGCAATGGGCCTGACTTTGTACAGATATTTCTAAAGAAATGGTGGATTGAATCAGATTTTACGGCGATACATGATTGTTTAATTTCTTTTCAATATTTTAAACTTTAAATTATTTGGCTTTCCAATCTTTCAATTTTGAGCGTACCAGAAACGTGTCGAGCACACTAAATTCTATTTTTACTTATTTATTGTTAGAAGGAATATTTATTATTTACAAAATACAATTACGTTTGTAAGCCCTAATATATGTTTTGAGTACTCGAATTATACATAACAAGAATGAGTCTAAAACATTATTGTGTTGTTGTAACATATTTCGTTGTTGGTATATGAGCTTTGTTATACATTTGTATATGTATATTTTAAAGTCCCCACTAAGGGATAATAATTCATAAATATATAAATGCAAAATAGTTTTAAAAGAACAGAAACTTTAAAGTGACAAATGAATATTTATACTTCTAATTACATGTATAAGTTTTCGCTTCTAATTATCCATAATAAAGTACACACCTGTACTCTGAACTTTAAGAAATCAATCGAAAGTCATTGTCATGTCTACTTGCCAACAAAAGAATGCAGTGGTTCCAGGATAATTACTTCTATGATATTATTTACGCTCGCTGCGCTATATTCTTTAAGTTCAAGATTATTTTTTTTAATATTTAGATGGTTCGACATCTAATGTATTTAGCAAGTTGTACAAAAAAAAACACCAAAAAACTTATGAATTGACGACTAAATATAATCTCATTTTAAAATGTTACTTTTTTCTATAAAGATGCGAATTGAAAATCCTGAATAAATGAATGACTATCTTGAAGATAAAGGTACACAAACATTCTTATTTATATTTTATATTACATTTTACAGATTGACGGGGGATTTGATTCTCTTGCATCGATCGAGTTGACCGTTATTGGCGTCTGTTAATATGTCTTGAAATCAAAATCTAAATTATGATACATGCCATTGTTTTTTTTTTGGTTGTTTTTTTTCAATTATAATAAAAATCACGTTTCGTACATAATATAATAGAAAAAAATGCGTACAAAGATTGGAATGTAAAATAATTTAGTGTTGTAGGAGCAAGAAAATCAAAGAGACTAAACAAGACAGTCACAAAGTGATTAAAAGATATTTCTTTTATTTTATGTCAAACGCTCCCACTTGAATATATTCATTTTTCATTATATTTTCTCCTTAATACAGAGCGAAAGCTACCGTATTTCTGAAATGTTACGAGTTGTTGCGCAATATTTTTTTCAAAAGAAAATTTTAAACAGTGATGGTCAACAATTTCACCAATATCACTAAATCGAACAACCACCTGTCAATATTGTAATATAAGTTTAATGCTAAGTGCAAGATGTGGGTTGTTTTAATTAAATAAGGAATCTATATCTAGTGCACCAATAATAATTTTTACATCTTTGAAAAATAAATTAGACAACATGACAGTATGTTAACAATAAATTAAATTCTTCTTTGTTTTAAAGCTGTTATGCTGTGTAATGAAATATAAGTTTAAATAATTTTCAATCGCTATAATTAAATGGGATTACATCCTTTTAAATTTGAGTTTTCCATTAGAATAACAGATTGTGTGTCGTCAATGGGGTGGCGTCGTTTGTTGTTTGTGTGTGTGGGTGTTGAGGGTTTGGTTTATGGTATTTAACGTCACTTTCAACAATATTTCAGTTATAGCGTGGTGGTCCGTTTTATTGGTGGCGGAAACCGGAGAAAACCACCGACCTGTCGCAAGACACTGACAAACGTTATCATATAATGTTGTATAGAGTACACATCGCCTTGAACGGGGCTCGAAATCACAACTTTAGTGGTGATATGCCCTGATTACACAGGTAGTTGTAAAACCAACTACTATGCGATCACGACCACGACGACACCAATGGGTTAATTTTTTCAAAGGCAAATTAGAGAAGTAGAGATGAAATACTTTATAAGCAGGTATCGGACTGAAATAATATCCCATTTAGATTCTACATTCTAACATTTATATTTTTGCAATCCAAATATCACATATATGATTGTTTTGTCAGCAAAATACTGGATAACTACCATTCAAGGACAGATTGTAAAAATGCATATATACAATAGAAAAAACGTAAAATAATATGTTTCGGAGTAAAAGTAATATTCTAAGATTTTTCAACTGTATAACATTTTGTGATATAGTTTGTCAGTGACTAGCGAGAGGTCGGTAGTTTTCTCCGGGTACTCCGGTTTCCTCCATCAATAAAACTGACCGGCACAATATAACTGAAATATTATTGAAAGTGACGTTAAATACCATACCCTCCCCCTACTGTACTAAAAGATCAAGACCAAAATAATTCCAATATGAAATATATCTTAGTATACATTTATATCTAGATATATACATATATATATATATATATAAATATATATATTGATAAAGACACAGAATATGTTTACTTTTGTTCTTGCTTTTCCATCGGTATTAATTCTACAGACAGCCAATCAGTAGATTGTTTACTAACTTCCCAAAAATTCATTCCATAGAGACTAAAAATGGCTACAATTCAAAATTTGTCAATGACACACATATTGTTTGATAGCGGGTGCATTTTTTTCTCAAACGTATACACCACAAACAGTTGAAAGAAGACATGCTAAATTAAAATAAAATAGTTTAATCCTGTTGAGCGCCTTTTACCATTTTTTGACAAGTTTGAATGGTAAGTTTGAAAAGACGCCAAAATGGAATTAAATTCATATTTGTAAACTTTGAAGTCCGGTATTGAGATCTTAGCTGAATTTTGGACGTATGAATAACCGAATTACCGACTTAACTTTGTCTGTAACTGGGTAAAGTTGTGAACTTCCATTCAATTTTTCTTGACAGTTTACCAAGCGTGGGTAATAATTAATCTTAGAAGTTTGTAGTGCACATTGAAACGGAATACTTTGCATGCAAAAAAACTAGAACCCCACTACCAGGTTGTAGTTTTTTCATACAGTTTGAACATCTTAAAATAACCTGGTCGACATTTGTCAATCAGCAAAAGTGATGTCGGAGAAAGTAAAAATGCATCAGGGTTGGTCTGGTGAGGTAAGACTCTGATATGACTTTGTTCAAATAATCTTGATTTGTTATCATGCAATAATGCAAAGAACACAGATTGATGAATTCACAGATTGCATAGGCAAGGGTGTGAGTGAGTAATTGTTGCTTAGCGCTAACACAGCAATGTCTTAGATATATCATGGCTAGAGCACGCTAATTTTCAATGAGATGACGATGAGGTCCACTTTGTACTACATCAACACTCTTATTGGATTTTTATAGTGCTGGCGCACTAAAACAACATTCCGCAGATAGACATGTAACCCGGACACATTATCATGATTCCGAGCCATCCAATATCCTTAATGCAGCGTTTTTTGGTGCAGAAACAACTCGTGACAGTTTTACAGTTTTATGTTTGATCCGATCGGGGCTCGAACCCATGATCTATCGCACTCGAGGTTGAATAGGCAAAGAAAGCAAGTCAAGAATTTGGGATGCTTTTGTTGAATTGCTTCCAATGGCATGAGGAAATGACAGAAGGTTGCAAAGTAACACTGGTGCTGACATTGAAGTCATGGAAAATTTCACAGTAATATGTGTACCTTGGAGTGATGTCTGCTGAAAAAGAACTTGGCGTTCTGATAATATGAAGAAGGTTTGGTTTGAACAAATTGAAATTACGGAAAATCTCTTTGCAAGATCTCAGCATTACCCTTGATTGATTTTACTGTCACTTGTTTTGATATTAAATGGTCAGTTTGATAAGATGCCGAAATGGAATTAAATTCATGTTTGTAAATTTTGGAGTCCGGTTTTGAGATCTTAAACAGAATTTTGGACATTATGAATTACCGAAATACCGACTTAACATTTTCTATAACTGGGTAAAGTCGTGAACTTCCATTAAAATTTTCTTGACAGTTTACCAAGCATGGGTGATTAATTAGTTAATTTTAGAAGCTTGTAGTGCATATTGACACGGAATGTTTTGTATGGCAGTTTTCAAATCTTACAATAACCTGGTCGACATTTGTCAAACTGCACAACTGATGTCGGAGAAAGTTTGATGGTGTTTGGTTTGTCCCACATCGAGGCTCTAACCAACGATCTACTGGAGTCGAGACGATCACTCTAACCATTACACCATCTATGCTATAATTTATCGAAGGTGACATTTCATTCTTGTTGTTTTTTCAGGACTTCTGAGTTCTCCATCAAAATGTTTATGAATGTTTTACTTGCCTATTGAAGACAATGATCATTTTTTTGCAGCCTTGGCTTTGGTGGGATTTTTGGTTAGGTTGTAAAAAAAACTAACATACAACAATAATAACATTCCAACGTTATTTAAATATCAATAAGCCACTTATAATCCAGACTGAATTATGACCTTATCAGGATAACAGACTGTTACAGTTTAATACCATCATTTAAAATTAAACAGTTTTAATTTTGTATTAAATTTTACATGAAAAAATTATTACACAACTCTAAATATTTAGACTATTTCTTTAATCTTTATTTTTTTAATGTTTTATTTATAAAGTACGTATATATACCGAGTCCACTAACCAGTACACTGTTTAATGATACAAAGGCACATACGTGTTTTGCAAGTCAAGTGGACAACTTTTATTGCATGTATCTAGGAGGCCTTTTTGATTTTGAGTCACAGTTGTTCTAGTAATAATTTAAGAGCATTATTATTTCCCTTTTCATAACCTCGTATTTCTTGTTTATTTCAGTACTGAGCAACTTTGATCATACGATATCGTGAAACAACTAAAGTTGCATAAGATAGTTTTAAGAAGCGATATAATTTAAACTTGACCAGGTCACTCTGACCAGTTAAATCAGATTATCTTAAATAAGTAAACAAACATTAGCAGTGCAATTGGCGATTAATAAAAAAAATATGTTGACCTTGTAGTCTTAATTAACCAGTAGTTTCAAGTTCAGTAATATATATTTTTTTCAAGAATCAGTATTAGAATATTTGTGTTGTTCCCAAACACTTGGTGGCGCAATGAGTTAAGTCGTTGGATATAACAACTCATACAAGCCAATCATCAATACGGCGTGGGTTCGCGCCCGGCTTTGTAAATTACAAAAGAGGGTGCACTCGACTCGCAGCCGCAAGTGATAAAGTTTACCAGTTCCTTGGCCATGGTCAGTGGTTCTCTTCGGGTACTCCGGCTTCTTCCACCACTAAAACTGGTCGCCATGATATAGCTGAAATATTGCTGAAAGTGGCGTTAAGCACCAAAATTCAAATTCAAAATTCATTCTTTAAAATTATTTGGCTTTCAAATAGTTTGTCTTAGAGCGTACCTGCTGCACGTTATTCCAGAATGGCATCTTGAGCACTAAGTTTGATATCTACGGTTTCATTAAGCCATATTGACAAATTTACATGTTTGAAGTTGTTAAGAAACTGTATTGTCTCACAGATTGCTGAAATCGCATTAGCTTATACTTTTAAGAAGCTCCACTATTCCGTTGACTCATGAGTTGTACTATATCAGAAATCTGTTTTTCCTATCAATATTTTTCTATCAGATTGACAAATGCATGTTTCATATGCTGTTAATTGCTTCGAATATGATGAATTTATTTATCGTTGTAATTCTAATGTTTATTTTTACACCAAGCTCGAATGTACATTACCGAAACACAGCAATGTTGATACCAAAAAATGAAGTCGTGACACATACATTTTGACTCACTTTTAGCAATGGACGTTTGAACATATTGATTCCGCATAGAAATGTATTCATATTTACACACGACCATAACAAATACCAGTGATTAGATGTATATTTGAAATGACTCAAATTCTAAAATGGCTACAAAGTGAAGACTTCGCTAGTTATTCGAGGACACGTTTAAAACGATAAACATGTAGTTACTACTTGACGGTGGTACGAACCTATGAACGGATATATTTTGATTACAAGGAAAAGAGGAGATGATTGATAGGTTCTGAAGATCACAGACCACTAATGACCACTCTTAGCAAAATTGTTGCAGATGATGGTCATTTCAGAAACGCGTCGTGCGCACTAAATTTGATATCTACGTTTTTATTACTATCACGGAGTCGATACCTTTGGTAGTGGACACTTAGTCACAGATGGTATCATCCATCCTGTTGTCAGTGCTTTAGAACTAATATCCTCCTGTAGTCAGTGCTTTAGAACTAATATGGTATATTAGATATTTTTCTCTTTTTTTTAATTTGTAGGTCCCTAAATAGCGTATTTTATCAACAACTAAGACCAATCTCCCTGAGGCATAGGTAACCTTATCTGATTTTGGCTAGACTTATGCGTTATTTCTGTTTCCTTCCGATTGGATATGAAATCAGAAATTATTAATAATACATACATTTTCGTATCTTTAGATATGTTTGATCATTGTGAATCTAATACATATGGGTAGATAGCGATCACAATAAGCGTAGTTACCATGCAACATCTTTGTGTCTGTGAAAGCTTTGCCTTAGATTATAATCGGCTATGGTTTTTCCAGTAGAATTGGTTCATTCCTATTTTTGGTTGGTGAATATGAAGAGCGTCACCGTTAACCTTGCATTCCAAATTATTTATTACTATTGAAAATTGATCAAAAATAAAGATTCAAAATATTAATTACTGTATTTTGCAGTTAATGTAAACATGTAACATACAGATATTATCAAATAATTATGATAACAAGACAGCTTCGTAGATGTTTCAGTACATGTGTACGAAGATTTGATTCTATAAACGTAAGCTCCATGTACATGTTTTCAATGTTTTCTTTTCTTTATTCAGTAAATATTTTTTTTTTTTTTTTACATGTATTAACCGGAATAGAACAGTATTTTTTGAATATATGATATAAAATGTCCACGGTCTGTTTTCTGAGCCGAATATTTATTATATCATTGACGGGTTTATGTTGATTAAAACTGGTTTACTGCAATTTTTATAAAACAGTCAAAGTTCTTTGACGAATGAATACTAGAGATGCATGATGACGAAAACGTGATATATAGGAAGAAACAAGATGGAGGATATTTGGTTCACTGAAAGAATGAACAAACACTGACCCATCTAGACCCATAAAATCCAGGTACAAGAGAGAAAATTCAATAATACATAGAATCCAATTAGCCAATGCTATTTTAAATCAACAAACACTCAAATATCAAAAAAGAAAGTTGTGCCACAACATACGGAAGAGGGTCAAAACGAAAAACCCGTCGGTAAACAATGTGATCTCAAAAAATCTTAAAGTAATTAAGGAAAAGGAATAATTTGCAGATCTTTTTTTTTCACTTTTACAAAGAAAATGTATGTGACAACTGTTGTATACCACTTGCCAATTCTATACCGTTTCTGTTTGTTTGTGTTTATGTCGTCATATACATGCAACCATACTGCTGAGATTTTTTTAACAAGCAGATCAATACAAGGAGTCAGGGGTTTTCGTGCGACATAACTGGTTGAAATTTTAAGCTTCGGCTTAATTTGCGATCGGAAACTGATTCTCTGCAAACGCAAATTAATTCTCTTGTAAATCGCAATCGAAATTATAAGAGTTTCTGCCAATTCTAACAAAGTAAAAACGCGAAACGAAATTTGGAAATTATATATTCGAATTGGTGTTTTAGACATCCAATCAAAACATTTCTTTTTGCAACAATCACGTGTCATGCAATATGTTGGTCAAAATTCATCACGTTTCAGCAATTAATTGTCATTTGACCTTTATTAGGGTAAATTATTTCCCTTACACTCCCCTCCCCGCTTCGTGCGCACTACAGTTGATATCTACGTTTTTTATTTCATTATAGTTAAACAGTCTTTGATAATCCTTCTTTGGTATTGTATAACACATAACATTTGACATAAAGTTAATTGTCTACCCACGCTATTAGTTGTACAAGGTTGCAAAGCAATTAATGACACGATAAAACCATTTACCATGAAATATATATTTGTTGTGTCATCGGTTTGAGAATGATACGTCTTACATAAGAGTTGATAGACATGACATAAATTGTGTAGTCTTCCTATTGATCCCCACATCAATGAAAGAAATATCTAAATACACTTCCTTATACAAAAATATATTTCCTATTATGCAACTAATTCATGACGTGTTAGGAAGGCCCTGGAAATGAACAGTACATCAGTTTCTGATCAGCTGTATGACAAATGAAGCCAACGAATGAGACTTATGCCGTTCGTCAAGACCCCTGACACTGGTGCCAATTAATTCACACTAAGTTAATGAAGCTCAAAATTGAAAGATTTCAAAATATTATACAAGTGAAAGCTTTTTGGAATCCATAATTCGATTCCCAGGTGTCATCACATTCAATTACAGATTTAATATAAAATACACGACTATCTAAGTAAACAATTTAAGCGTATCATTGGCGGGAAAATAAACGATTTCTTCATTAAGTAAACCAATTTAGAATGTCACTGCTAGTTTGACAAGGTCAAATAATTGACGGAGCTAATATCCAGATTTTTCATTTTTTTATCTTTCACTTTAAAAGATTAATACTTTTGGTGTCCCAAAGGATATTTATTATATGCCCAGTTGAATAGAAAGTACTTCTGTGCTGACGTGAGCGTTTCGTGAATATCACATAGCTTAAGATATAGTTTGATTAATTAATTTAGAAATTAATTGTTCAAACCTCTAGGTTAATGTTATTGTATTATTTATTCACACTTTGTCATATTCTGATATCATGTTATGAAATATTTCGTATTTTGGTCATTTAATTGGGACATTTGGAGATATTATAACACGTGTACTATTTCACGATGTCCCATAATATCCTGCGCGTTTGTGGAGTTCCGGTATTGCTATTGCTTTAGAAACGACATAAATTATTTTGTTTTCAGTGGCCAACAAGTGGGAGACAACTTAGAAGGTACAACAAAATCACATTGTCAGCTTCCGGATCGCTTAGCTCTTATGTCTGCCTTTAACTGGCTAACAAACATTCCTGCCAACCCTACCAACTGTAGATCCTTACATTGTAACTTGTCACTAAAAGCACACGAACGACATCGATGGTGTAACGGTTGGCGTCATAGTCAGATATGTGGTAGATCGTGGGTTCGGTCCACGATTCAGTCAAGCCAAAGACTGCACAATTTGTACAGTATGCAGCATTAAGGAAAAAGAGCAAGGCTAATTGGCTACGAGTCAGGATAATGTGTCTGAGTGGAGCCTACCCATGGTTTATTGTCTCAGTAATCTAGCGTGTTGGTCTAGTACAAACCGAACCGGAAGTTTGAAGGAGTCAGTTTTTAAATATTTAATCGTGCTCTTATGGGATCTATATATTTGCCACAATCATTGGAATAATTTCAATTGTTAATAGACAAAATTCTTCACGGATTTACATTTTATTAATTCTTTATGTTGTCTGGACGAAGTTGTAGCACCAATTGCATAGTTGTCTACATACATGTATGTTGAAGCTACAAGATCATGTATAATATTGGGTCTACTTGGTTTTAATATGTTTGTGATATGTATGCCAATCCAAATGTGCTGAAATATTTTATAGCATAATACTAACTGTTGTCACTATGTCCTCGTTAACATAAAGTCTATGCATTTAGCAGCCGGGAAACTTAATGTATCTCCTAATCTCCATTATTTCTTTGGTTATAAAGCACCTGTTATTAAATAGCGTTTTAACTCCGCATTTAGTATTGTGCCACCTTTGCCAAATGAGGAACGTGAGTGATGATGTATTTGTGTTAGGGTTTGGTTTTCCCTTCTTTTTATGATTTTTCTGTTGGATTTTTTAAATGTCCCGAAAGTGTGTGGTGTTTGTTTTCCGTTTTATTATCGTTCTAGAAATATTTTGAAATGTCAAGATATGGATGTTGTTGTAGGATTAATGTTATTCAATCTTTTGTTTTCTGTGTAGTTTTGTGTGGACCGTTATTTTTCTTTTCGTCTTTATCTTTTTGCCATTGTAAAGTCCATCCATCCCTCTTTGCTTTACGGATTCTGAATACCATATTTGGTATCTTCAAGATTCCGTTCATTCAAGGTCTTAAGTTTATATTCATTATTGTATTATGCCTGATATATCAATTTTGAATAATGAGCAGTAAAATTTAATTGTTGTATGGTTCAATGTCAGTTCCAATGTTGGTTAATGAACAATTTTAGTTTTATTTTAATAGGAATACAATTCTTTGCTAGAGATAGAAAGGGGGCGTGCAGTTCAATATTTGATAAAGTAAATTCAGCCATTATCGTGTAACATATTAGAATATATAGAACAAAAGACCTTGAAAACATGTATATATAGAACAAAATACCTTGAAAACATGTTATTTACTAGTGCAACATTGTAAATGATGCATCAACAACAAATATTCACTTTTGTACACGATTATACTTATGATCCAATATTCAACAGTATAAGCATGTGGATTATATTATGGATTGTCGGTGTATCATCTCACTTTAAGCAATATTGCAGTAATATCGTGGCAGGGATACACGTTGTATTTCCTCATTAGGTCGAACAATTTGAATACGTAACAGAAGTAAACTTCTACATACAAATATTCAACAAAAATCGTAATATTTCAGAGGGACCATCGTAGTCGTGATCGTTTGGTAGTTTGATTTACAACTACCTATGTAATCAGTACCTATCACTTCTAAAGTGGTGAGTTCAAATCCAATTCATGGTGAGGTGCACTGGATACAATATTATGTGATGAAGTTTGTCAGTGACTGGCGACAGGTCGGTGGTTTTCTCCGAGAACTCCGGTTTCCTCAACCAATAAACTGACCGCCACGACATAACTGAACTATTACCTGGATGACACCACAACCCTAATCATAACCCGTACTATTTCATTAGTAACTTATATAGAAGTAATATACATTTAGACATGGCTCTTTTATATGGATGCTGATATATATTAACCTGGTCGAACGTAATTATTTCACCCCGTGGTGTCTTTTCATCTAGCATTACATGGTATTTTTTTTTCACATATCATCACGTCTTGTTTGTTTCTTTTTCAGAAACCGCTACCTAAACTTCCGGTACCAGATCTTAAAAGAACACTAGAAAAGTATATTGAATTAATACAGCCAATTCTAACACCAGCACAGTACGCCAAAACTAAAGATGTCGTTAAAGAATTCGGAAAACCAGGGGGTGAAGGGGAAACATTACAAAATAAATTGAGAGAATATGCTGAAACAAAAGACAACTGGGTAAGCAAGAATCGTAAAATGGAAGTGTCAATGTAATATTCACGTTGCAGTTTCTTATTGAATTGAAATTTGATAATTTTCGTCTACAGATCTAGAGGTTGCATCTTATAAACCGGATTTAACCTGCCCCATTATTGTGCCTGTCCCAAAGCCAGGACCTAGATACCAATGGCGTTCTGATGTTGTCATTTTAAGGTTTACCTGTGGTTTATCTTTGTGTTGTTTATTATATTGATGACAATCACTTTTAAACTTTTTTATTTTTTGTTATAGTGAATATGTTTTACAAAACAATATATGCATTTATTGGGAACACGATGTTTTTATAAAATTTGTATTTAGTATTAATGGTTTTAATGGTCATTAATGAACACTATTTCCGAAATATCATTTCATAAGTTAACTTTGTTTGAATTTTAGTTCGGATAGATTTTTTGACATGTCAAAAGAAAATGTTTAGTAACTAGGCATATAAGAGATGCCCTATTGATAAGGGTTGGCATTCCACAGTATATAGACCATAGTTGTTGCGGCTTTGCCTTTGGAGAGTAATCAGCTTCTTGCACGAAACACACCGCATAGACTTAGAAAAGAGAGAGTAATCATTACAAAAGTTAAACATTTTCGTCTATACCCACCTTTTTCTCTTATTTTCTATTGATCTTCAAAGTCGTTGGTCCTGTTGTCCCAATACTTCCTCCTTTTTATATATATATTTATAATATTTATATATTGGTGATCTTGTTCTCGTCCTGAATGTGCCGAAATACGTGTTGATGGACGTTAAGCAGCATCAACAATATATCAACCAAACAATGTGTGAGCTATTTAGAGTGTTTCAAATATGTATAAAATGTCCATTTATAATTCACCGCATCAGTGGTGTAATGGTTAGCGTGCTCGCCTCGAGTGCGGTAAATCGTGGGTTCGAGTCCCGATCGATTCAAACTAAAGACTATACAACTGATATGTGTTGCTTCTCCGCTAAGCACGCAGCATTCAGGAGAAAGAGTAAAGAATGGTTGGCTCGGAATCAAGATAATGTGTCCGACATGTCTATCCACGGACGGTTGTTTCAGTGAGCTAGCCCTATAAAAAGATCCAACTAAGTGTATTGGTTTAGTACAAAGCGAACCTCACCATCACCTCATTGACAATTAACTTATTCTCGCCATGATATAGCTGACAAATTGCTGAGTTGGCGCTAAACAACAATCACTCACTGTCTTCATTTAAAATGTTCTATAAAATATTTCTTGTAAATGAGAACAACTATATAGTAATCAATAGGCACCATACACATTAAACAAACTCTGAGACATTTTATGATATCAAATAGTGCCCGCTATATATATATTGTCAATAAAATTTGTATAAAGACTCGTTTGTTATTACGGATTTTAAAACAGAAAATATATCAGCGAAATAAGAAATTAGCTTTATTTGCCGATTAAAGAAAAATTCTTTAGAATTTCTTAAGACAAATACAATTGTCTTTCAATTACTAACTTTCATGATATAGATATTGGATTTATTCACATTGATCGAGTATAATGATGCATTTGTACTTGGTGTAATTCTTTTGAAGCATCCCAGCAAAAGTTCTAATCAAAGACTCATTTGTTTTGAAATTGTTCATTTTCCCAAAGATTACCCAATTAGCCCTCTTCTTTTATAAATTGAGTATTGTTAATGTCTAGAATTATTTCCATTATCCACTGGCTGATTATAGGTTTAGAACAAATACTAGGGTCTTCATTAGAACAAAGAAGATGATTATATATATGTATTCGTAGGTAATTGTATGTCTGAAACAAAAGTATAAAACCGCAAACACAAGATATATTAGATTAATTTTCGCTGTATATGGGAAAGCAATCTAACATATAAAAACTGCTTCATTGGTAAAGCACTTAATATTTAGAACACGTATAGTCAAAGCATTTGTGTGCGCATGTATACGTAGTTAACATGTATTATGAACTTGAAAATCCCATGGTGTTAAAAGGTAAAATATATTTAAGTTGAAAAGATCTCAAAAATCCAAGGGGCCCGGGTGGCTCAATGAGATAGGTCGTTGGATCTAACAGCTCATACAAGCCTATCACCAATACGGCGTGGCTTCGCGCAAGTGATAAAGTTTACCAGTTGCTTGCGCAGGGTCGGTGGTTCTCTCCGAGTACTCCGGCTTCCACCACCACTAAAACTGGTCGCCATGATATAGCTGAAATATTGCTGAAAGTGGCGTTAAATACCAAAAATTCAAATTCAAAAATCCACGCAAGTGATTAAAAATTTCTAATTTATCTAAAAGAAAAAAACCCACTTAGGAAATGGTGATAATTCCCAACTTATTTAAAGCCTTTCGGCTTATTTCCTAATGGGGTCTTTATAAAAATAATAGCTTTAGTGTTGCAAAAAACAACCTGGCTAACAAATAGTTGACCAACTTCCAACTTTCTTGAATAGCTTTTCTTCTGATACTTAATATAATTCTGTTTCATTTCCAACAATGATTAGGACATCGTGATGGCCGGCAATAACGTTCTGAAACACAACATAAGAATCGCTGTACTGATTAAATGAGCTGCTCGTTTTATACTTACTACGTAAAGTAGACAAAATATTTCTAACCTGTCATACGAACCCTGATACAAGTAGAAGGAAATGTAATACTTAATTTAGTTAATGTGAATCACAGGATTTCATCCAACTTTCCTATCGATCTGAACGTCTTATGGCAAGAAAAATATGAAAGATATATTCATATCTAGCTTGTTGATTTTACACTTCTCTGAACAAGCTCGCGTGTTCATTTTTATCTTTTGACATTAATGCCGCGGTATCAATCGATCGCGTCAAAAATTTCCAGTAAAATTATATGTTTAGGAATCAACTTTCATAAATCGGGGGAAGTTGTTTAAGAGTTATAGGAAACACAGAAACAATATAAACTTTAGCTTCATTGTACCATACTTGGTCAATCAGAAGATTTACAAAATATTTGGTACGAGAACATGAAATTGTTTTTTGATATTGGAAACTTTCGCTTTATTTTCTTAGTATCAATTATGATTCATTTGAAGTTTAATAAGAATCTTTGCGTGTTGCATGGCGATTTATACTTCCAATTAATGATTATATTTTTGTAATTGGACATTGCTGATGTTTATCAAGTTACAATCTTTTGATATTATTAGACAGATGAAAATATAAATTTCTTATTGAACTATTTATGCGAAAACAACCCCTGTATTGTCAATAATCGTTTGTTTGATTTATTTTCACGCGGTGCAACTCTTCCATATTGCATTGCCCTGTGTAATCACATGGACAATAATATTAAATCAACATAATTTCTTTAAAGCTTAAAATTGAAAAAAATAATACTTGTTAACCCTTAATCATGTTTATGTTGATTAATAGATGATTTGTTGATTGATGTCACCGTCTGTCAGTAATTGTAAGCAACGTCAGAGCTGCCTGCTTCCGAGTTCTCCGATTAATCCCCTATTTTAAATTGTCATTGTATTTTATTTAACATTGACCTGATGGTAGCCCTGTTGTTGTCTTTGCATGTACTTGTAACCTCATAATGTGAGGTCAAGCGCAAAAATGACCGTATTTGTAAGATCACTCCGCCCGTATTTGTTTTCCTCATATTGGAAATAAACTTCTATACACCTAAGAGCAATAATGGAACAAAAATACCCGGATGAATCTGTTTCATACTCATTTATTGGTATGAGTTATGCAAATTTTTCAAGACCCTATTATGACTGTGAAATATAGGTCAACAATGTAAGAAGTTACCTTATTTACCATAAATGAATCACATAAGTATAATTTCACTCATAATTCTTTGACTTTAGAGAAATAACATAATTACATGAATTAACCCTTGTTTCAATAATTCCATTGCAGGCATATAACTGGTGGCTCGATGATATGTACATGAAACTTAGATTACCATTACCTATCAGCTCTAACCCAGGGATGGTGTTTCCAAAACAACATTTTGTAGATCGGGCACAACAGTTAAGGTAATTATTATGTCATAACGTCTTCGTGTTCCACTGGATACTTGAATTGCATAACAATGAAATGTCACATTGTGGAATACCAGCCAAGTTGGGATAAGTATTCATTGAATAAATAAGTAAATAAACGTTAGAGAAACCCGAAGGGCAACAAAAATGGACAACCCAGAGACACAGGCAACATTCTGCACACCATACATAGAACGAAGACAAACTACACAGAAAACTGAAAAAGATTAGTAACACGGACCTCATTAAAGGAACGACGGTTAACCCAGGTGCCCACGAAGAGTAATCAATTGCTGTTTCTTATAAGACACTCACCGTTTTACGCGTATAGTCAAAACCGACAACATACCCTTCTGATAGACTGCCATCGTAATACAACTCACCATAATACACCAACTGTTTTTAAATCAATTAATCTAAGAAGTATATAACAGTAATTGCGGTAATTTGAAAACCGTTTATAATGAAAATATGCAGTGACTAATGATTATCACATACCGATTAAATACCACTAATAAGATATAAAACTTCATTGGTCAATTTATATAAATATATAAATAAAATATATATATATCTATAAAAATTGTCCAAGCCAAAACAGAAAGCCATAATGTTTCGAGCGTATGTGATAACTTCAAGGAAGGCTCTAAGATTTGTAACAGTACAAATCCAAAACCAGATTAACACGCAATGTCAATGGACAACTTCCGCACTATTGTATATGTACGTTTTATTGAAATATACTAGTGACCTAGGTTTAGGGGACAAGACAAAAAAAACAAATAAAAAACACAGCACAGAACAGCAGCTCATGTTTATTGCAAATACACCCGCCGTGTTACTCACCACCTAATACTGGTAAACGTATTGTCATTAATAAGGGAAAGGAAAATCTATGTAAAAAGTGAAAAGATCCATTACAATTGGGAAATTAATATTTCGTAATAGTCGACCGGTTTGTGATGACGACCGTGGAATGTTTGTAGCAATTACCTCAACATAGAAGCAACATGATATATATATATATGTATGTTTGGTTGCTTTAAAAATAGTTTTTGAAATGCAAATTCACAAATACTTTTAATAACGAGATTGATAGATCTAAAGAGTAGAAATGAAGAGGGCAAATATAGTTGCACCGGTTACGGTGACAAACACAATTTAAGATGACAATGGACATAATGAAAAAGCTATTTATTATTAGCATTGTTATCCCTGATTTTCAGTTTTTGATCAAACGTATTTTATGTTTTACACTTGGGAGATATATAATAAGCGATTGGTGCTTCAGTGTATCAATGATGTGAGTTCAAATCCCGTCGAGGGAAGAACCAAAATTGGTCAGCTCAAAGATCTAATTCTAACACTGTTTGGTTTAATTTTCAGACGTATATAAATATTGAGTATTAACCTAGTATCACAAGTAACTTTGAGATCCAGTGGGATAGATCTATTGTATGGTTGTCACCTGCTTAGATGTTTGTATAATATACTTTGTTTCCTGTGACTGTATGATGAATTCTTCATCGTCCTATACAATATATTAAAAATTGATGAGTTAGATCGCTGTCAAATTACAATATTAAGTATATTTATATTATGTACCATCTACACACGCTTAGACACATGTCTTATGTCTATCTCTAGATTTTCCTTACGAGACAAGGTAACACTTCGACTATTGAAGCTATATTTTTATATTGCGGATGTGGTCAAGTGGTCTAAGGCGCTGGACATAAGGCAAGCGATTGGTGCTGCAGTGTATCAATGGTGTGAATTCAAATCCCGTCGAGGGAAGAACAAAAATTTGTCAGCTCAAAGATCTAATTCTAACACTACTATTTGGTTTAATGTTCAGACGTATATATATATTTAATAAAATGCTTAATGGCCTGAGCCAAAAATAATTATTTAACCCGTTACATTAAAGTGCTTGTGTCAAACCATGAAAGTGAGCGACCATGTATGTGTGTGTTTGGGGTTTCTATTGGATTTTGGAATGTTCTGACATTGTGATATATTTTTGTTGTCATTTGATTTCTAAATTAATATTAACCCCTTATTTTATGGGTTTTCCTTAAATATATAAAATGAATTTTCCCAAACAAATCAATAAGTATTCACTAATTGATGTGAGAATGGTCATTTTCTACACGTTTTTATCTAAATGGAACAAAGAAATAAAACATTTATGTGAAATTGCAAATAGCTATTTATGTCAAGACTGTAACATATTTTAAAAAAATCCAATCTAATTTTAGTCTTTAAATTTGCTTTTCTGCATAAATAGTCTCTTCGGCAAATTTAAATCGTTTGTTAAAGACCAAGTTGACACTTCCCGGCAATAGGATGCAAATGTAATGAATTTTTACTCAAATTTATATGACATTGAAATTGATTTTATCAGTTAGTAGTTTCAATTTGATGTTAAGTACTTAGTGAAAGCAGAAAGTAAAATAGTTAACTTATAAAATCTATTAATAATGTCTTGCACTTGTCTTAGACAACGTTTGTAGTATTTTCCTGACATTAAATCACAATTAATTACAAAAAGTAGAGTAATAGTACGATTTATCGTAACTACATATACAGTCTGGAGTGCAAAGTATTTGTTTCATTATTTTTGTGAAATAAACATCATTTAAATTGCAATAGAAAATGACATTTTATAACTTATCAATAAAATATTCACCATAGATGTTAAAGGTCATAAAAAGTTCAAACCCACTTGTTTACAATGTTTTTTTTCCTTTGGAATCAAAGAAGATTTGTTATTCTGTAAATGATTTCCTTATTCCAATTTCACTCTGCATATTGTATCAGATGTCTCGACCAAGCCATTGTATTGCATGTAAAATTTCATTGATGTCTCCGTACTTGATCAAAACTTATCATTGACTTCGACCAATGTGTGCATACATTTCATGTAACTTACGATTTAATTACAAAGCATTATATAAGGTAAGAGTCTTGCTTTTTAACCCCGAAAAACATAATTAATGTTCGTTCTTTACTGTACTATTGATATTGATACCACTTACATTCTCAATGCTTCATCACCCTACTCACTTCTGATAATTGAAGAAACGTATTTGTATTGTTAGACAGATCACGTACGTCGAAGGTTGAAATTATGTTCATTTTCTTAATCTCTATCGTTTGGATTAGTTAAAAGTAACAAAATGTAATTCATGGTTTGCAACAGGCACTTAAATAGAAGGTGACAGGGTTAAACTAGTATTGAAATTCAAAATGTACTTTAATGGGTTGTGTTATTTTTTATGATTGAGGAGTAGATTTTCAAATTATTTTTCGCATCGATGAATTGCATCAATTTTAAATGGATGACCTGAACCCTGAATATAGCCTTCTCTGACATGTGAATGAAAATGCATTATAATGCTTCAAATAAATGATGGGCACATGAAACCCCTAGAGCTATTTTAATGAATATCTGTAACTATATTAAAAAGTGAAATAAACCACCGTCCTTTTCCATCCCGTATTTCATATTCCTTCATGCGTTAAAAGATGGAAATGGCCAATATTGTTTAGAGTATTAGAATGAACCCAATCGTGATAACTAGAAGAATTCCCAAATGAGGTATAACACTGGCGCGCTATATAGCGCTAATGAACAAGTTGAATGAATATGATGCTATTATCACTAAACGTCTATGATTGAAACTGATTACTGCTGTAATACACTTCGTTAGATACCATATCAAATCAGACACAATCTCTAGGGAGCCCTGGTGTAAAATGAACAATGTTTGTCATTAACATCGTCAATACCCACAATGGTATGTATAGCTATTTATTGCAGGGGTATATAATGTAACAGGTGACAGGTTAAATCTAACTGCTGACGCTTCGGTAATAATTGTTCGTCCCAAAAGAATTCTGGAATGATACATCACTATATTTTTACAATGTGAAATGAATTGGCTTGGAGATATGTTTCTTATTTTCTCGTCAATATCATTTATAAAGTAATTACCAATTATGTGTATCAGAAAATTCCATCATTGTTATAATGTCAAATTCTTAATCACCTTTTAAGTACAGTGTTATAATACAGAATAATCAAACGCAAGTTTGAAATTTGAAATAAGATGGGAGGGATTCAACAAACAAATGTCATACTAAATATCATTCTAGGTTTATATTCTAATTAATTTACTCAATTAATATTAGTTATTCAAGTAAGTATTTAACGGAATTAATTGAAGCAGTGAAACCCATATAATAGAAATATGACATTTATCCGCTTCCAGAGCAACATCCCCCACCCAAACCGGTTATATTTCAAATACATTTCTCTATCTAAGGCTGCACCATAAATGAATATTACATCTTTGGAGAACTTCCTACTAAAGCAGCATAGCTCCTTATGTATAACAGCAGATTGCTACGAGTGATCACTGGAGACCCATTGAAAGACATTGATGTCCTATCCTACCCATTATCTCATTTTTCGCTAGTGCCAGTGACTACATCTGTCCATACAATTCGTGTCGCCAGTATTTACTTACATCATGATATATTCTTTGTACATCTTCATCTCGTCGTGAAAGTATGGAGGGGTGGTGGACGGGGCAAATAATTTATATATGTAATATCTTGATTCGTAGCTATGGTATGTTGTGATTTGAAGCCAAATTAATTCATTGTCCTTAGCGACATCAAGAAAGGTAGGTAGTGTATCTGGTCCCAAGTTTGAATGGTTAATGCTATGTTAGTCCTTGATGTTTGACATTCTTAATTCGTCTTCGTGTGGTATGATATCCACATTATCATTTGTGTCATATTCCTCCTTGATAAGCAATATTCTATATTCGTCTACATGCTGCATGCTATCTGAATTAGTCTTTGTGTAGCGTTACTTCTTGAAATGTTGTATTCAATATTTGTCTTTAACTTGCATTGTATCCGGATTATAAAATTAATATATCATATTCCGCCTTCGTTCTCATTTCACTTCAATAACCTATTGAAATTTGAGCTTTATAGCTTTTTTTAATTAGCGATTTGTCTTTGTTCCTTAACCGTTTAACTTCCACGTGTATGTATGATAAGAAAGCTCTATACGCCTACGATTACACTTCACAGATACCTGTTAAAGGTTCACACAAACACTGAAATAAAGTGGAAAACATTCAATACCACTCCATCACCACAACAATTGGAAAAAAAAACGTACGGAAAATCGGAGAAATAGAAGCAAATGATAAGATATATTTACATTACCCTTCATTTCCATAGCTTGGTACAGGCACTTCTATAAAAGTTGGCGAGGTTAAAGTAGTTTTATGGCCACAAGCATCCCCCTCGTAGTGAAATGACGCGGTCATACAAGGGTTTTCCACAGGTGATCAACAGAAAAACAAATGTACAAAAGCCAAGAACCAAGCCCCAGATGGGACCATCTACGTCTAAGTAAGACAAATCAGTTCGTTTTTCAATTACCATACTGAATGAAACAAACATAAAAAGTAAATGTTAATTTTAGTTCAGTCATTATGGACTTAAAGAAAATTCTTTGTAGTGAATTATTGTCTGGTTTACATGACAGTCTTCAGTTTCTATGATAATTTATATTAGTATCCAGCACCAATTAACTACATGGATGCTATGGCAGGTATCTCATTAGAGACCGCTTACCCTTCGGAAGCACATGGTGTGGTCCGTGTTGCTCATCTTTTTAGTTTTCTGTGTTATGATGTTTGTTGTGTTTGTCTATGTCTGGTGTCTTGTTTGCCCAATTTTACCAGTGTCTCTAGATTGTACATTCTTGATACCATTCGGTTTTCTCTATCGTTTATTATATTCATATTCACCTTTGTCAAATGGTAAACTGAAACACACTAAGTTTTTATGAAAAAAAAATGTTTCGCCACAAAAAAGTATGTCATCAACAAGAATAGTATAACCTATTTGGGTTCTTTTCGCTGCAGGGTAGAACACCTCCAAAAGCAGTGTGTTTTTATTACCTACTTAATTTATTGATTATAGACTAGTTATGATCATGAATATATAGAGCTGAAATACTGCTCACTTGGCGTAAGAACAGGAGGAAGGCTGGTCATAGGGTTCAAACCCACCACATGCTTGTGCATTTTCCACAGTTTTCATGGATCATAATATTGTTTGTTTCCGCATTTTAGAGATGAAAAGTTTTCAAGGAGTGGTTCGTGTGGTGGTGTGATGGCATAAACAGAAACACTTATCATGTCATCTTATTGTCACGCATAATATAGTTGGGGGCAACATTTCATGTAGATTTAATATTATTTATATCTAAATACGTGCAATAATCTTTTAATGTTTACCGAGAACACGACCTTTATGTGTGCCTGCCAGTAAAATCAAATATAAACGTAATTCCTAATTTAGAACGTGGAGTATCATTTCCTTTTAATGGTTGTAATAAGGAATCTGATCAACTGTATGACAGGAAATTCCTCCGCCTGGCCCTAAATAAACATTAAATATAGAAATGTTATAACCTATTGTTAATTGATAATATAATTGTGGTGTAATATGTCATCAGATTGGGGTTGTGTCCTACTTGTATTTGTTTACTAAGATATAATTGATGACACCATTAGCTTTACTCAGCTTTGGGTGAAATACCAGCGTTGATCCGATTGAAAAGTTTTGACTTGCAAATCAATATATATATATATATATATATATGTAGTGTTGCAAAAATGCAAGACCAAATGTGTATTTAATGTTATCTATTGACAACTGCCGCAACAAGTGAGTGAGTGATTTTAGTTTAACGCCAAGTAAACAATTTATCAGCTTTATTATGGGGAGAACAAGTCGAGATGATGATGAGGAATTTGTACTGGACCGCACTTTAGTTCGATTTTTTATAGGGCTAACGCACTGAAAAATAGTCCATGGGCAGACATGTCGGTTCACTGGGACACATTATTTTTAGTCCAAGCCAACCTGTCTTTTCTATTTCGCCTAAAAGATGCATTCTAAGCCGCGAAGTAATAAATATCAATTGCATAGTCTTTAAATTTAACAGAACCGTCGATTCATTACACTCAATGCGAAAGAACCGGGTGGCTCAATGAGTTAGGTAGTTCGATTACCTAACAACTCATTCAAGCCTATCATCAATACGGCGCGGGTTCGCACCCGGCTTTGTAAATTACCAAAAAGGGTGCACTCGACTCGCAGCCGCAAGTGATAAAGTTGACCAGTTACTTGCCCATGGTCGGTGGTTCTCTCCGGGTACTCCGGCTTCTTCCAACACTAAAACTGGTCGCCATGATATAGCTGTAATATTGTTGAAAGCGGCGCTAAACACCAAAAATCAATCAATCACTCAAAGCGAGCACGCTAACCATTACACTACCAATTAACAGTTGAAACAAAACTGCTCAATAATACTTACTGTACTAGAGGTAATATGTATTCTGTTGTCGATCATTACCATAAGATTTGTGACCCTCGAAAACACAAACTTTTAAATATTAAAACATATTATTGTGCATTGATCATGTAATCAAGATAAATATGCACATTCGGGTTTCCGTCAATCGTAGTATGATCTTGGCTCTCCCAATAACATGCATGCCCTTTTGTTTTCATTCTTCCAACGCAACGACTTTTAATTTATTTGACTTTGAGCATAACAGATGAAGTTTATTCCAGAAACGCGCCGTGAGCACTAGAATAAATATATACCATTTTCTCACGTCTTATATATACAGCATGTATTGAGCGGTATACAATGTACATGTAGTTACACATTTTTATGAAATATGCATATACATAAATAGTCATACACAATACGTAATTATGAATTCTATTACTTTTAGGTATGCCTCCAGACTAATTTCGGGAATCCTAGATTACAAGACAATTATAGATGCGTAAGTTTTACAGCATGTAGATATAAACATAATGAAAATGTTTATATGTGTAAAATAGAAGTAACTAGTTGATACTACCTTCAAGGAATTTCAACTGTGAAATATAGAACATATAACTACCATTAATAGCTAAAGATTACAACTAATTATCATTATACATGTTACACAACCTTACAACACACCACTGAAAGCTCCCAGTGATTCTTATTTAAGGCTAAATGATAAAGTACGCACATTGAAAAAAAAATGTTCTATGAGATAATGTTGATGCCTACTTTATATCAGTTGAATACCAGACATTCATATCACTAAGATTTCCCATTTTGGAATTGAACATTCCTTTTAGCATCTTTAAAAGGAGGGATACATATTTTCCACATTGTGCATTTCATGGTACTTAGTTGCCTATCCCTTTTGAGAATATAAGATTTCATTCTTAGCAATGTATTTATCCGAAAGCTGTGAACCTGTATTAGCCTATAATTGGTTATTCAATGTGGGAAAATGTATAACTGAATGATAAACACATACCTATGAAAAATAGCTTGTACATGTTTCTTTTAATTTATCACACATTACATAATTGACTTTGAGGGAACGCTGAGGTGTGAAAATCAGAACTAATATTCCCTTACTGTTGGGTGCAAGCTCACCTAATACACGTCCGCTATGAAACGAATACAGAGCTCGACCATAAGACGGAACGCAAATACATGGGGCTACTAACGAAATCCCGGTCAAGCCAGTTATTCGTCATTGGGACCGGCTGTATGTTGTTCTTTACATGCATGGGGAGTGGCATTGCTCACAGATGAACCAATAATTTACGTCCCACAGATCAGGTATTAGATGACATGTATATTTCTTACATATAAAATACGGATGTGTAATTTGACATGTAAGTGTGTACATCGCTAGGAAACCAGATATCCCACAGAGGGTTAGGCTTGGCGTATGTTTCTACCACAATAGTAATATTAACGTCGATATCTAATTTTGTGCGGACGACATTTCTAGAACAACCTTCTCAGTTACGCTCATAGATCAAAAGAATGAAAAGCCATATGATAGAAAAGTTTTTGGTAGCAAGAAAATCAAAGGGCCTAAGCAGGATGCTTCCAAAGGGCCTAAACAGGATATCCAAAGGGCCTAAACAGGATATCCAAAATCCGCAAAGGTTACAAGAGAAAGGTCTTTGTAGCAAGAACACCATAGGGCCTAAACAGGATGTCCAAAGTCCGCAAAGGTTACAAGAGAAATGTCTTTGTAGCAAGAACACCAAAGGGCCTAAACAGGATGTCCAAAATCCGCAAAGGTTACAAGAGAAAGGTCTTTGTAGCAAGAACACCAAAGGACCTAAACAGGATGTCCAAAGTCCGCAAAGGTTACAAGAGAAATGTCTTTGTAGCAAGAACACCAAAGGGCCTAAACAGGATATACAAAATCCGCAAAGGTTACAAGAGAAATGTCTTTGTAGCAAGAACACCAAAGGACCTAAACAGGATGTCCAAAGTCCGCAAAGGTTACAAGAGAAATGTCTTTGTAGCAAGAACACCAAAGGGCCTAAACAGGATGTCCAAAATCCGCAAAGGTTACAAGAGAAATGTCTTTGTAGCAAGAACACCAAAGGGCCTAAACAGGATATCCAAAATCCGCAAAGGTTACCTATGCATCAGGGAGATTGACCTTAGATTTAGTAAATAACATTATATAACATATGTGAATTAAAAACATTAATATATCCAATAAATCATGGCCTAGTAACGTGATGGGATTGAATACTACATTAATGTCATCCATGTCCTGCAATANT
>MJUT01041050.1:207217-250972 GCA_002080005.1 Gigantidas platifrons | reverse complement strand
TCCGCAAAGGTTACAAGAGAAATGTCTTTGTAGCAAGAACACCAAAGGGCCTAAACAGGATATCCAAAATCTGCAAAGGTTACAAGAGAAAGGTCTTTGTAGCAAGAACACCAAAGGGCCTAAACAGGATATCCAAAATCCGCAAAGGTTACCTATGCATCAGGGAGATTGACCTTAGATTTAGTAAATAACATTATATAACATATGTGAATTAAAAACATTAATATATCCAATAAATCATGGCCTAGTAACGTGATGGGATTGAATACTACATTAATGTCATCCATGTCCTGCAATATATAAAAAGTAATTCAAACTTAACCACAAAAAAGACTAAAGCATACACATAAATATTTCTACGATTTCACGACAACCTTTAAAGTGTACAATTGACATTTAAACCGATCAGTATATCCATTTAATAGTAACTAAGACGAACTGTAATTTCCGCCATCTTAAGATCCTTCCATCATACGGTATAATTAGCTTGATGATAGACTCTTTAGAAATATCCATATTTATGTACTAAAAAATGGTCACTAATATCAATAACTGATACCAAGTAATATATAGTACCAGTTGACCTAATATTTGGTTTTAGAAAACATTTCTACATCAGATTTTGTTTTTAAATTTTTATTTTCAATATTCGATAACTGTAATCTTTTATTTAATATACAAGATGGTATTTCTCTTGGAAAAGCGCTTATTTTTGTTCAATTTATTTCATTGCTGTCGAACATTTCCGATGGATCATGGGTCATGAGCACCGGTGGGGTGATACCAAAGATGATAAAAATTGGTATTTACCACTTCTCCGCTAAAGACGCGCTAGCAAAGGGTATAAAAAAGACTGGTTGACAATGAATCCGAGTGGAGTGACATGTCTATTCGCGGACCTTTATTTCAGTGAGCTAGCACTATGAAAGAAAAATCAATTCAGTGTGTTGGTCTAGTGCAAAATGCACACTTGGTGTATAAACATCATACTGAATTTAATGAAAAGAAAATTGTACTTACTGTCTAATTATTTAACTTGAGTTTAAAAAAAGAAAACGATTCATTAATATATATGATATATAGTGCAACGTCTAAAGTATTGGCAGACAATGACATAATGTCGTTTGACTAGACATGTGCTGATTGAAACACTAGACTACACAAGGTAACACAAAATCTGACATTGAAAATGACAAGTGTTCTATGTCATGTTCTTCAATTTTATTGTGCATATTTTCTTTAAAAACTCAATGACACGGAATTATTCAAAGAAAAAAAATATTATGACATTTTTCTCCATGAAAGGATTTATTTTGCTCCTGCTGTAATCAATATACAATTATTGCCTTCATATGAGTTGAACATTGAACGTTGTCTACCCGTGGATGGTTGCTTTACCCGAGGGTTTTTGCTTCTCGACAGTTGACATCTTGATGTTTACTTCATATGTAGGCAATACCTATTGTATTATACCTAATCTACTCTACTCTAAGGTCTTTATAACTTCAATGTTATCTTTTGCAGAAGACAGAAAATAATTTCCCGTATAGAAAACACAATAACGGAACTGAACTGAAAACAGAACAAAAACGGATTTCTAACACACTTCCAGTTATCAAGGGTTGTAGACCGGGTGACAACCTATTATTCCCGTTTACATTATTATGTGTGGGTTGTTTACTATGCTGTCTCCCTCGTCAGCACATTTTCCAGCAAACATCCAAATTACTTAATTACTTATTACTTTTATTTGGTAAACCATTATGTAAAGTATAATAATTTTATATATTTTTCAGTCGTGGTATACCTATTGACAGAGCTAGACATAAAGAAAAGGGACAACCATTATGTATGGAACAATACTACAGATTATTCACAAATTACAGGATTCCTGGTGTAACGAAAGATTCTTTAATTTCCAATGATACTCGCCTAATGCCAGAACCGGAGCATATCATTGTTATCTGTAAAAATCAGGTATGTGTAGTATTCGTCGTGGTGAACACATAATAGTTGTATTAAATTGTTTAAACATATAATTCTAGAAGAATGACACTAGCAAGGACTCAGTACCTTGCTGGAGCACTCCGGTGTTTAGTGTGGTTGGCGTTGCTAACTCTTTTGTTGTCTGTGTAGTGTTTTGTAGACCATTGTTTGTCTTTTTTCGTTGGATATTGCTGCGTGTGCACCTCTGCGATTTATGGATTCTAATTACCCTTTTGGTACCTTCAAACTCTTCTCACATGATTTTCAGCTGTTTGTATCATCTGTAAATCACCACTTAAGTTCAGTAACAAGAACGTATATATATATATATATATATATATATATAATGTAGCACGTACGACGCGCTTCAGGAATAAACAGCGGTTACGCTAATAGTCAAAATATATTATGTTGAACTGCAGTGATGTCATCAGTTTATAGATGTCACGTCATATTGCATTGTGTATAATATCTGACAGACAAAAAACAGTGCTGTTTATAAATAAATATAACTTATGTTATTATATAATTACAGCACTCTGACTTGATCAATCTGAGGTTTTATGGAGCAAAATAGAACAATTTTGAACTCTGCTTTCTATATTGTTGTGCTGTGCTCCATAAAATCATCTAATTGATCTCGTTATAGTAATATAATAGTATTACATTACATTATAAGTAACTGATAGTCATCTAGTCATATTAATTGTACATTAGATAGATTTCCATGATATGTGTCATTATTCGGGGGACTACTCGATTAGTTTTGGAGATGTATAATATTCATCAACGCATATATGCGCTCATGGCGAGCTGTACTCGATACAACAATATGTGATAGTTTGTAAGTGACTTGCGACAGGTCGGTGGTTTTCTCCTGGTACTCCGGTTTCCTCCATCAATACAACTGACTGCCACTATATAACTGAAATGTTGTTGAAAGTGGCGTTAAACACCATAACGCATACCACCTCAACGCATATAATATTCATCAAAGCATATGTATTCGCAACTTTGTGCAGATCGAATTAAACAAAAGTAGTATTTAGTGCGTGGAAAAGTTACTCGTTAGGTTAAATTACACAAGTACATGCAGTGTACACTTTTCCGATGAAAATGATCGTTTATAGCGTGACAATAACAATGACACGGTCACTGGTCATTGTCAGCTTGTAGCAGGTTATCTCACAATAAAGTCATCTTAGATTTGACCACAAAAAGGTAAAGTAAAGGATATGTTATACTATGATAGCGTCTAAAACACGTCTAGACTTTATATACACAAAGAATAAAGTTAAGCACCCCCATGTTTTTTTTTAAATGACAAATGATGCGACAAGTATCACGAGATTACTGACCAGATAATTTCAGGACCGCAATGATGACCTGTTAGGACATTACATTGGCTGTAAGAAACCACAAAAAAATCACGACAAATGTTAAATTAATGAATATTATATCACAAGGCCAGTTTTTGCAGTAAAACATGTCCATTTTAAGAATTGACCTTCACATTTGAAAATGCACGATAAGATTGTCATTTCACTTTCAAAACGTCACTTATGAATCACTGGACGACATCTATTGTTCAAAGTTCAGTACCGGGTGTAACCCCCCATGTGCTTGGATGACGGCCTCAACCCTGCGTCTCATCCCTCCAGTTAGACGTCGGGTGTCATGCTGTAATAGTTGCTTCCATTCCCGATGCAATGCTGCTTCCAACTGACAAATGTTTTTCACAGGAGGTTCCCGAGCATGTATACGACGGCCTAACATGTCCCAAATATGCTCTATGGGATTCAAATCCAGGCTCATGGCTGGTCAAGGAATAGAAGTGACGGCTTCGCTTTGGAGGTAGGCGGCTACTGCTCTTGAACGATGAGGTCTGGCGTTGTTATCCATATACACATGCCTTGTAACCTGTGGGTGGTTGTCGAAATAGGGGACAACAACTGGTTGCAAGACGTCTCTGATGTATTGATCACCAGTTAGGTTGCCTTGTATGGTGACTACATCCAGCTTGCAGTCATGAGAGATACACGCCCAAACCATTACTGAGCCTCCACCGTAAAGGACAGTTGGCTGGATCTTCCCTCGGGTATATGCTGTATTTTTGTGTCTCCAAATCCTCATCCGGCCGTCGGTTACATGACGCAGAAACCGGTTCTCGTCTGACCAATAGACCTTGCGCCATGTCATTAAATTGCAACCACGTCGTGCTAAACACCATGCCAAACGTGATCGTCGATGTCGGTCTGCCAACAGTGGACGTTTAATGACTCTCCTTGACTTAAGTCCCGCTGATTTCAGACGGTTTCTAACTGTTCTTGTTGACAGACGTCTATTGGGCAGGCAGTATTGTTTGAGTACGGGACTGGTTGCGAATGGCATCCGTCTAACCAAACGCTGCAATGCCCTGTTGTCACGATCAGATGTTACCCGTGGTCTGCCGGATCTTTCACATTGTTGGCTTGTGTTTTTTTCTCACCAGTCGGCTGACTACAGTAGTGGTAGCCCATCTGACTTCCAATAGCTTTGAAGGACATCCTCGTTGTATGGATGCCGAATATTTGCCATTTTTGTGCTTCTGATATTCGCCTTCGCACCATTCTTACTGAGAATGAATTTTTTTTTCAAAACACCGGACTTAAATACCCAAATTCGAAGCGTAAACATACTGAATTTGAGTAATACGTGAGAGGTATGGTTAACGTGCATGACTTGTCGATATTAGACATAATGGTCACACCTGTGTGAGCACATCTTATTAATGGAACATTGTTCTTGCTATAATCAATATAAATATTAGAATCTAAACTTAGTGCAACTTATTATGTTTTATTATACTTTATGCAAATTTCTTACATTATCCATTCATTTCATTGGACATTTGTTAATTTTCACTAACCTTTCATAAGCACCGCCCATCCCTAGCAACATGTGATAATATTAGCAACGGGTGTTAATGCCTAAAATTAAAACCCGCTTAGCCCGAAGTTTGCCGATCCAGACAAATTAACACCCGCTCCGGCCGAGGTTTACCGATTCTTATTTCCTCATCATTTCCGTTATCACCAGACGACAACAAACCGTCAAACGCTCGTCATGGCGTTTGTTGACATTACGGAGGATAATATAGTCTTCATATGACGTCATGTTATTAATGTTCCAAATTTGTCAACAACATTTCGCGAAATTTTAATTCGTGCGATTTTTAGAGCATGAATATGCAAGAATGATATATCTTTACATACAATATTGAATTTAAGATTTATAAGTATTGAACGGTATTAAAATTTAATGCCAAACATTTCAAACAACAACTGCACTGTAAATTTTCATTTGTTTTCAAAATGAGAAAGAATACAATGGCTTGAAAATTATTTATGCAATAGTCAGAATATAGAGGCAAACATGTGATAATATTTATCAAAATATACTCTTAACATTTTACATTAATTGTTATAAACATTAGGTTATTATCTTGCTAAATTTGATGTTTTGTTGTTGTTAATGTAAGTAAACTATCTTAATTCATGACTTTTATTTATTTTTTTCTACAATTGTCCCAATAACATAATGCACACTTGAATTATTAGGCATTCAGTATAATAAAAACATACTGCCCTTGAATGAACGGGTGATAATTTTTTCCCTCGTGTGTTAATCTACCCTAACACCTTCATCCAAGGTCAGTATGTTTATAATGTTATATTATTCACTCTTAACTCATTATTTTTCTCACATTATTTGGCAAATTATCATATATATTAATGGCTGATATCGAAAACATTAGTTTACTTTTAAACTATGCGATTTCATGAAAAATAATTACGATTATCGAAATTATCGAATTCTTTTTAGTTTTATATCGTCATAGATATAAAAATGTAAATGGGTAACCTGAAAGTATTAATAAATTAGTTTATATAGTTTAAAGCCATGATTCGTGGACAATGGTGTCAGAATAATGTATCGAACTGTAGTGATGTACCGTAATAATATATGCATTTTTATCTGTAAATAACAATCACCATTGATAGTCGAGTCCGTATGTGAAAAATGCATAGTCTCTTGTAAATGTATGTCATGTATATATGGGTCGTTAAACAGTTATACCACGGGTGCCACTAGTGGAGCAGGGATTGCTTACCCCTTTCCAAGCGCAATGTTTTAGTAGATTCATATTGGTCAAACATTAGTTTTGTGGACCGTTGTTTGGCTTTTTGTCACTTTTCTAGTGACCATTGCATTGTCTGTTCTTCTCAGATATACAGCTTCTAGTTATATTCAGACTTTTCTGTTATTATGATTTCAGTTTTTCGTATTGGATGTTGTAAATAATTTTACAAGACTAAGTGAAGATGATTTGTATACGCAACTAAACAGAATATACAAGATGGCAGACGAGAACGAAAACAAGGCTGACCATATTGGAATTCTAACAGCAGCATACAGAGATCAGTGGTCGAAAGCTAGAGCAAAGTTAATGGAGGGTAACACATTTTTTATATGAAACCGTGGCTAGTGTTATGGCTTGATTTGGTTTGGTTTGGTTTGGTTTATGCTATTTGATGCCACTTTCAACAATATTTCAGTTATATTGTTGTGGTCAGTTTTATTGGTGGAAACCGGAGTACCCGGATAAAATCAACGAACTGTCGCAAGTCAATGACAAACCTTATCACATAATGTATCGAGTACACCTCGCCATGAACGGGCTTCGAACTGACAAGTTTAGTGGTGATAGGCACTAATTGCACATGTAGTTGTAAATCTAACTACCATGCGATCACGGCCACGACGACTCCTATTAAATATTAAATAGAGATTTAAATTCAAAGGCATATGACCTTGTCCTCTACGTTTAAATTATTATCCATGAAAGTTGAGACTGAATACAACAACACAACAACAGAAAAAGCGCACGAAACATGAACACATATCATAAACATCACGCTTATTATTGACAATTCATTAAACGATATGAAATTGGAGTTATACAGAGGAAATAATTGTATTTCATATCATTTCCTAATTAATTTCTATATGATATTTTTTCTTTGACATCATTAGATAACATTTCTCGAATTATTAATATGCAATAAAGAGTTATTCAATTTTTCAGGAGAAATTATACCCTAATATATTATGGCATTTTGTAATTAAGAGCACAAATTTGTGGACCACTTAAATTAAAATATTGGGAAAAAAAAACAAAGGAAAATTAATTGTTCTTTTGAATGGTCATAAATTGTAATTTTAATTAAAATGAAAGAATTTATATTCTACCGAAGTTACCCGAGACCACAGGACGCACGTTGATTGAAATTAAATATGAGTTTGGAACAAGCAAATACTGATAGGAATACGTGATAATAATTGATAAATAATAATAACAGGAACACATGATAATAATTTATAAATATTAAAAATAGAAACATATTTGATAAATGATAAAACTAGAAGCGCATGCGAGTATTTCATAAATAATAATAATAATAGGAACATAGTTATTTATTTTAAAGAGGTTTCTATTATAATTGTTAACGATGGTCGATCATGATAAATATACTCTCTAAAAAAAGAAATGCAACATGTGAAAAAATATAATTTACTTCAAATTTTCAACATCATTTTAAATACAGAAATAAGCATTATATTACACTGACATTTGGCACACTGGTTGTTCAGACATTAAAGTTAATTAAAATGGCAAACTTTATCACATTAAAGACCATAGCGTTCAGATGACGTCACTTGAAAGTCAATATCTGTTGTCCCCACCATTAACCTGTAACACAACACGGACTCGTCTCGGCATAGACTCGATCAATCGAAAATTACGGTCTTGCGAATTCTCCCCAATTCTTACACAAGAGCCTGCTGTAGTTCTTGCAGAGTTTGCGGCTCTGGTTAACGACTGCGCACGCGTCGATCCAAATCATCCCACAAATGTTCTATTGGATTCACATCTGGTGATTTAGACGACCAGGGAGCACTCTTACGTTCTGGTTGGCTAGAAAGTGAACAGTAGCGCGAGCTGTGTGCGGCCGAGCGTTGTCGTGCTGAAACACTTCCCTACGGAGGTTTATTGCGGGTAGCATGTGTGGTGTCAAAAGCTCATATCTGTATGGAGCGGCGCTAAGGTTGCTGGGGATGTGCACCATTTGATTTTTTCGCGTGTAGGATATGGCACCCCACATCATCACGCTTCCTCCGCCGAAATTGTCGACCTCAAAGACGCAGTTCCTTGCGAACCTCTCATTCCGGCGTTTGTAGACACGTGTACAGCCATCTCTTGTCTGCAGCATGAATCTTGATTCATCGCTGAACCAGACTCGCCTCCTATTTTGCAGGTCCCAGCCCCTTACTCTGTTGCACCATTGGACCCTTGCAAGTCGATACCGACGTCTCAGTACTGCGCCAAAGTAAGGGCGTCTGGTGGGTGCGTATCCGTTTTCACGGACACGGTTTCAGGTTGTCTGTGTCGATATTCGTCGGAGACATGGGACATTTGATGCTGTTTCTCTTGCTATCACGGTCCGGTTTCTCAGGTGAAGTACCCGAATGTAACGATCTTGGGCTGCTGATGTGTCCGTGCTGTGTTACAGGCTAATGGTGGGCACAACAGATATTGATTTTGAAGTGACGTTATCAACTTTAATGTTGTAGATTTTGATATTTTAATGAACTTTAAAGTCTGAACAACCAGTCTGCCAAATTTCAGTGTAATGTAACGCTTATTTCTGTATTTAAAATGATGTTGAAAATTTGAAGTAAATTATATTTTTTCACATGTTGCGTTTCTTTTTCTTTTTTTTTTCTTTTTTTTGGAGAGTATATGTTAAAACTAGGCCCATATTTTTTAAATTATGATGCCCGCATATCATTTTCCGATTTGTTTAGCTTTGTGGTAAAATTGTACTCATTTATCAAGCGGACGCGTAACCATTTGTCATTAATTTTTGTATTTGTACTAATTCGATTACGATTCGATTTTTATACAAAGGTATCCGTTTATATTATATCGAATTATGTAAATGGATGTGTTTAAGGGAGTAAGTTTTCATTTCACAATAAAACATATTCCTTCTGCATAAACAATTTTATTTGTATTATTTCAGATTCAGATATTTTATTGTTACTTTTATTATTTATTTTTATTTGTAGATTCAACAAATAGAGATTCCTTAGACGCGATAGAAAGATGTATTTTTGTCTTGTGTTTAGATAAAGGAATACCAATATCATTTAACCATCAGAACAGTATAGACGAAACAACTAAAAATCTTAGAGACGATGTTTCTCTTGCCTTTCAAATGTTACACGGCATGGGAACAAATTTGAATGGTGCAAATCGTTGGTACGATAAAACTATGCAGTTTGTTATATCTGAAGATGGTGCTTGTGGACTCAACTATGAACATTCGCCGTCAGAAGGAATAGCGGTAGTTCAGCTGATTGAGCACCTACTTCGATATATGTAAGTAGTTGCTAGGTTTACACATGTTTTTCATCAACATAGTCGTGTGCAGTATATTAGTAAGAAAAGATGTGGGTGTAAATACACACGAAAGACTACTCAACCTTACACTTGGACATAAATTGAAGTTATTTACATATGGGTAGCGTTTTATGGCGCCTTTATTGTTATTCTTCATATCAAATTCGCTATTATTGGTAAAATAATATATGGATGTAAATGCACACGAAAGACTACTCAACCTTACACTTAGACACAAATTCAAGTAAAGGAATAGCAGTTGTATAACTGTCATACATTTCACAGTAACAGTAATATCCTCAACAATAAGCATACCTCATACCCCTAAAACGAGTGTGAAACAGTCTAAAACGTGACGTTAAGGAGTATTCTTTACTACTACCGATAAATGCTACATCTAGGCATCTTTATCGCTTAGGTGTCATATGGTGTATATAATTGTATTTTGTCAGATGCGGGGTTTTCAACAAGATTACCGGATGCATGATGCGCTGAATTCAAATAGAATAAATTACACAATCGGTAAAGAGAAAACTCAACTAGTGATTTAGAAAAAAATTAAATTCGTGGTCGTGATCGTATGGTAGATGGATTGATAACTACCTATGCAATCAGTGCTTATCAACACTAACGTTGTGAGATCGAATCCCGCTGAGGCAAGGTGTACATATGTACTCGATAAACATTATGTGATAACGTTTGTGAGGGACTTGCGGCAGGTCTGTGGTTTTCGCCGGCTATCCCTGTTTCCTCGACCAATAAAACTGAATGGCATGATATAACTGAAATATTGTTGAAAGTGGCGTTAGACACCATAAACCAAATCAAACTATAATAATGTGTTATACACAGTTTGAAATAAAACTACAACAGACATTTATTTATCTTTACAGGGAGGAGGTACGAGTAAAGAGGTTGACACGCATGAATTCAGTCTGTGAACTTGCAAGTCCCAGAAAACTACAATGGAAAGTATTTCCTGAAATAACAGATGCGATAATAGCGTCATCGGAGGACCTAGATAGGTATATGATTACTACTTAGATATATTTATATACAAAGCAAACAGTTTCTAACAATTGTCCTTTTCATAAATGTTTTACGACAGTACTGCATTTATGAACACTATCACTACAAGGGGTGGAATGGTTGTTGTTCTCGTCCCGAGGGTGGTAGATCGTGTGATTGATACCCGGTCGCTTGAGACCAAATATTATAAAATTGGAATTTCTGATTTCTTTGTTAAGTACACAACATTAAGAAATAAGAACAAAGATTGGTTGGTTCGGAATAAGGATAGTGTGCCTGATTGGAGCGATATATAATTCCACAGACTGTTGTTTCAATGAGTTAACACTATAAACGATCTGGTACAGAAATCAACGTTTCAATGAATTGTAACTTGCTCTTGCCATAATATACCAGAGAGTCCAACACATATTGTGTTGTGTTTTTGTCTTGTACCCTATGTTTCCAGTTTCTCTGGAATGTTCATTTTTCGTTGCCCCTTTGATATTTTCTAATGTTTGTTTGACATTTTGATTATATTAATATTTGAACCACTAGAGTTTCATAATATATACTTGTTTTTTTTTTCGTAGGAAAATATCAGACCTTGACCTGTATATACTGAGATTTGTGGAATTTGGAAAGGAGTTTCCCAAGTCACAGAGCATGAGCCCAGACTCCTTCATACAATTATCATTGCAGTTGACTTATTACAAGTAAGATGTCAAACCTATATAACCTATTTACATTTAATCTAGGCCGAATAGAGATTTACTGTTGAAAAATATAGGACAACCAGATTCCAACTGTACTGTACTGGTGAACATCCATTTCCTAGAAACAAAATTAATGGCATGCCGTCTACATGGTCTAGATACATGCCTGTTGGAAAATAAAAAATATTTTGGAATATAATCATGATAAATTTAACGAAGCAGACAGCACTGAATTATACTTCTCATGGTTAAATTCCCAAAGAAATTCCTTAATGAATTCATCAGCAAATGCACAACACTGTGGATAAGATTTCAACACAGAGGATTATATTTCGTCGTTAAGTGATTATGCAATGTATAATATCAGGATCAAATGGAAAGACGCTATCCCACATTTAAGAATCATTCATATGGTGTTTCAGTCTTAATTGTTGGCAGAAGTAAGACAATCAGCACAATAGCTATTTGTGTATTTCCAAGTAGCAAGACTAGAAGATAAATGGTTTTGAACTTTCATAGTCTTTAAACATCGATTAACTGTAACGTGCATATTACACATATTTTATGTGGCAATTTCTTTTAAGGCATCGTGTTAGCATGCGTAACATGATTTTGTAAGTTTCAATTTCCAAACTACCGACAATAGCAATATATTCCAGAAACGCGTCGTGCGCACTAAATTTGATATCTACGTTTTTATTACTATATTTTAGTTGACTAAATATGCATCATGTACATTTAGTGTTATATTACCATATCTTTATCTTGGTCATACTCGATATTTTTGTATTTACTCTGTTCTCGTAACATTATGTACCATTATATCTAATGATAAACCACAATTGAACATGTCTTAGGACTTCTATTGTGATGGCAATTACAACTAGAGAGGTAGTTGTTACTACATTAAGTTATATACATGGTCATTATCTATACTTAAGGATTGATCGCAATTTTTGTTCGGTTCATGAAGAAATAACCTCAATCAGGTTGTACACACCGTGTAACCCGCGTAGTGGGTGACGCAAGGGCGTGTACAACCTGATTGAGGATATTTCGAATGAATCGAACAAATAATTTCGATCAATCCTTATAAATTAATTCAAACTTGTTTTGCTATGATATTGAAAAATATATTTATTTTTTCAAAATAAGGCAAATAATCGGAATAAATTTAAATAACCCCAAACGTTCCTCCTTTAAAGAAAATCGCCTAATGACAACGACACGCGACGCCTTGAGAACGAAGTCTATTTTCAGATTCAGTACATATGAAAATAACCTCAACTTTTTAAACCAATCAAAACACGTATAAAATGACATGTGACTATAAAATTAATTTATATACAATGCATTATAAACTACAGGTTTTCAGAGTCTTAGCTAATTATAGTTAAATGTTATGGACCATTATACTTTATACTGCCTAATATGAATGTCTTGAACGGGACTTTGAATGGTTTATCGTGTCCTTCGCGGCCCAACTGAATGGGTTAATAAAGATGTTTCTTAGCGCGTTATTGGTGAAAAGCAGAGCATTATTTGTTATAAATAAAGCACCGGTAATACGATACACCGTGGTATTATTTCTACTACAAGCTATAGGTACATTTTGCCCCCACTAATTTGATATACAAACAATGGTTTAATTAAACCATAGTTAGCGCACCGTTTCTCACAATTTATGTGGTATTTGTTAACATCAGAACATGCATCCCTTTTTCCCTTCAAATGGGCTTGAATAATACATCAGAGTTCTCTGATATCGTGGTAGTTGAATTACAAATATGGCGCCGTATACTGATTGAAATGGCACATGAATACACGGAGCCTTAGAACCCGCGGTACCATAGAATCGGACTAAGCTGCATGCACTACAAATCTAAAGACAAGAACGACAATTTATACAGGACCTAATGTACCTGATTTTTTTTTTTTTTTTTTTTGTAATGTTGTTTTGTGTCGAAATTTCGATTTGGACGTCCATTTTTATTGTGATTAATAGTTGAACATTAAACTTTAATATTTTATTTTAGTTATGGTGAAGCTTGATAACGTTATTAAACAATTCCTATATCTTTTATAGGATACATAGAAAACTGGTATCTACTTATGAGAGTGCGTCGACACGTCGATTTAGACTTGGAAGAGTTGACAATATTAGAGCCAATTCACCAGCTGCACTTGAGTGGGTAAAAGCCATGATTGGTGAAGTGATGGCATCCGTAAGTATAAGACATGTAATGTTTTGTCAGTGACGCTAATGGTCGTTTCACCCAGAATATCAAATTCTACAGCGAAGTACCTAGTCGATAAACAATAACTTACCACCACGTTATTTTTGTAAGTGGAGTTAAGCACCAAAGTTCAAAGCCATAACGCTAATTCATTATGCAATTGTGGAAAAGCTGACATTTACAGAAAATGTTGACATTCCAGTGTCTTTTGGTTTTGTTTTCGTCATTCTCTCTCTGTTTTATATTGTATAGATATATGTGGTGCCTTGCTATACGAAAAGTTTGAAGATGCCAGAGTAATAATCAGAAGGCGTAAATCAAAGAATTACAGGAAATAGAATGACCAAATGAAAAACAATGATCCACAAAACACAAATAGAAACCAAATATTTAAAAAATGGGGTAAAGGCGGGTGCTAGGAAGGGTAGACAGCTCCTGCTAGTGTTACTGGTAAACGATTCGAACATCATCCGATATGGAAATCATCTTTTGCACCAGTATTCCTAAATGCATTCAAATAACATAAATAAAATATGAACCCCTATAAAACAAAAAATAAAACATTTTTGATACTATACCGTAAAACATTCATTATTGTTTCTCTAACGAAATCAATGATTTATATATGCTAATATGTGAATTAAAACCCTCAATATCTCAGCATGTTCAATGTGCTGTTTATGCTCCGATAACTAAATTCCCACCAACATTAGAAATTTACATTTCTTCAAAGACATCAAATCAAATCTTTGAAGACATTACACGATTTAAATGTAAAAGAAGTTTATTGCAGAATATGTTTTTACTCTGTGACATTACCTACTTCCGCTTTATCGTTTTATTAATGTACGAAGATCCATCATAATATAATGCCAAGACATATTTTTTCGTCAAACAATGACGCTTTAACTTTAGATTTTTTAAATTCTATATTAAGAGGAAGAAGTTCAATTGTTCAGAATAGATGAGCTATTTTTGTAATATTGGTGATTATATCGTCAATGACTTCTTTATTCGGCATTGTATATTTTCCCACTGAAATGTTTTCATACGTATATTTAGCCTTTTCCCGGTTTTATATATGTCTGTGTAGGCTACTGACCTTTTATATTAATTTTCTATTTAGTAAAATCCATTCTTAGGGAAATACAAGCAAGAATGTGTCATAATAATAAACGTACAATATATTTTCTGTGTAGATCAAATGATGATGCAAAATCTACCCAAACAAGGCTATGTTGCTCCTAGAATGAAATCATTGCTACAAAACTACTAAGATGGTCATCACGAACTCGATGGACGTTACGATATTTCATTTCTCAAATGAGATCTCAATGTGATAATTTCCCTTTCAAGTAGATGTTTTCGTTCTTTTATCACCAGAACGACTATTACCGAACTTGTTTATGAGCAACAGAAGCTGTTGACCCTTCACGAGCGAGCACCTGTGTTCATCCCTGAGATTTGGGGGGAGGGGGGGGTGGTGGTGTCCGTGCTGTTTATATTTTTAGTCTTCTTTGTTGTCCTTTTTATTTTATTTGTTTTCTCTGTGTGTCTTGTTCTCAATGTCTCTGGATTGTCCTTTCTTGATTCCATTGCCCCGTGCATTTTCTTTCTTTAGCATTTATTTACCTTAAACCAAACATTTTAATAAATAATTCGAGCGATGCCAAAGCAATACAGTCGAAAATTTTAATTATAACATAATTATTTTTATAAAAGTGATTTGCTACCCCCAGTTAAACCATTAGAATCATTTGCAAGTAATATAATACGAGAATGATTATAAATTGATAAGACATATTGTGAAAGAAGTAAACAGCCAACCTAGAACATGTAGAACAATAGTTTGAACATGAGAAAGTGGTGATTAGAAACCTTAAATCAATGAATGACGACAGACAATGCAAATGCGAAAAGAAAAAGGAGAAAAGATCGCATTCTGGAATTTCAGATTTCAGTTGGCATTGTTCATTATGAATGACAATGCACTTATATTAATACTTAATAATAAACCCAAATGATCAAAACAAACTGTTTCTGTAAACATATTTTGTTATTTCTAACTGATATATCTTATATCAATGGCAACACAAATATACAATTACAATACACCCACATTGTACCTAGAAACAAATGAGTGAGTGATTGTTGTTTAACGACAATTCAGCAATTCTTTTTAGCTATATCATGGCGAGAACAAGTTAATTTTCAATGAGATGATGATGAGGTCTGCTTTGCATTAGACCAATACGCTGAGTTGGATCTTTATAGTGCTAGTTTACTGAAACAACAGTCCGCGGTTAGACATGTCGCTCCACTCGGACACATTATTCTGATTCCGAGCCAACCAGTCTTTTCTCCTTCTACTTAATGCTGCGTGCATAATCTTTGGTTTGACCCGACCGAGGCTCGAATCCATGATCTACCGCACTCGAGGCGAGTACAGTAACCATTACGCCACCGATGCGGCTACTACTCAGAAACAAGCATAGTTGCTTATATAAATCTTCCTCTACTGCAACACTAAAAGGAGAACAAATCACATAATTACCATGAATATTAATATTAATGTATTACACTTGTCTTAATCCATAATCAATTCGTTTTAAAGATAACTTTTCAGTACAGTTAAGTTATAGTCTTCAAAGTGCGTGGGTGTGAGATGATTAAGGATTATCATTATTAAGTTTTGTGTTCTAAAATGTTACATTTTGGTATTTGGAAAAATCAGAAATGGGATATTTTTTTTTTGTGTTGATGATACAACTTACAGTGAATCCATACCTAGTAATACACAGAGGTATAAATATGGTGTTCTAATTACTGTATTTGATATTTCTAACCTTTCTATCCCTAGTCAAAGTACCCATTGACCCCCGGGACAATCCACAAGAGAATCATTACAGCTTTGTTATGTTGCATAATCGAGAATTATTCAATGATCAAACATATATTATGCAACTGTGTCTTTCCACTATTTCTTATAAATTATGTCTTTCTGTCTCTCACATAATATAGATCGACAAGATTTGATATGTCTATCTTTTGTTAAAAGTATTGTATATTTAAACGTGGCTTAACTTACATAATATGGAACACACAGACCTTTCTGAATAATTAAATGGCTTAAATGTAATGTAAAACAAACCATGAGAGATCAATTTATACAGCTATGGTTATCTTTAATATTATAATTGAATAAAAAACAAGTTGTGATAATTAAGATGTCGACAACAAAAGGCAGCCCACTTAACAGACATGTTCAAAATTAATGTTACTGTCCATAAAACTAGTTTAACCCCGTCAATTTTTGTTGAAATGTCTGCATCTGATTCTACGATTGTTCGATATCTTATATAAACTATTTTCCGACAGTATGGTATTTGTTTTTTACATTTCATTATTAAAACATATATTTTGTTAATAAAATGTGTAGGCTCTAAAAGAACAGAGGGAACACCGGTTCCATCGATGAAACATTGTGTATGACCAGACAAAGAATGAGAGCTCTCATTGATTTAAACAATATAAGGAGCTTATCTTCTTGCCATTTATAGTATAATGAGACAACGAAACATCTATTAAAATCTCAAAAGATACGTATAGATCATAATAATGTTCTCAACATCGAAAATCACTTAACTTACAAGACATGATAACACTATTCAAAATGGTTTATTTCGTAAATTTTAGTCATTCCTGTGCCTTTACACAGTTGTTAACAAATATGATAAAATATCGATTTTTCGTTTCATGTTTCGAGGATATTTACTCATTGAACCATTTTGCTTGTTTACTCAATTGTGCCTAAAATTAAGAGACATGGAGTATGCAAGGAACATATTGTAAAGATGAAGCAACATACTCTTAATCTTCATAAATATACCAGTAATAATAAGGACCCCTTAAGTTTAATACTTGTTCCTCTTTATTTTCATGTATAACAAAGGATACATTTTGTATGTGAGCATGAATTATTTTTGTTACATTAATTCTTGAAAAAAATATATTTGCAACCATTTTTGTAGGACGAAGAGAAGATGGATCTTCTACGTAAAGCTATGCAAAAACAAACAGAAATAATGACAGAGGTAGGTCAAGATTTGTTGTAAGTAAAAGACACTGTATGGGATTTATAAACTGGGAATATATTCATAAGATAAATAAACACCGAATAGACTGGTTACAACAAAGTATAAAAGAACCCTTTTTTAGGTTTTATTCAGTGACAAAAACATCACCTGAAAATCGTTCACAACAATATCTCATTCGTATTGAATTGACACTTCGATGACTTTGCACTGCGCAGACGTATAGTTGACTTAGAAATGGCGACGAATGATATACGACGGAAAAATAAAAAATTCAACGGATTCCACTAGACAATAAATACTTTCAGTATGTAATAAAACAAAAATTAACATAGGGCGCCTACATGCTTGATGGTTGGTAGTTCAAGAGTTATAAACAAATAAACCCATTCGTATCTCTTTCTATTTTTGGTAGACAGCTTTTTCCAAAGAATGTCACCAGTATTTCATTTAAGAAATAATTCTCCGATGTCATGTTTTATGCACATTTTAACATGGGGAGGCATTATATTGGTCGATATTTTACTCCAGGTAGAAGGCTTTTAATGTTTATTCTAATGTTCCACAGCAAAAAAAAATCTCAGAAGAAAAGAACGGAAATTGCTTATAATATTTTGCTAAAACGGTTATATGATTTATTGATTTTGATTTTTGGTGTTTTAACGCCACTTTCAACAATATTTCAGCTATATCATGGCGACGAGTTTTAGTGGTGGAGGAAGTCGGAGAGAACCACCGACCATGCGCAAGCAACTGGTAAACTTTATCACTTGCGGCTGCGAGTCGAGTGCACCCTGCTAAAACGGTTATATATGTCGTCATAATGTGAAACAAACTCAATTATTTCAGAATATTTTGGGACGTGGTACTGACTGTCATCTACTTGGTCTACGAGAAATGGCGATAGAATTGGGTCTTCCTGTTCCTGAATTATTCCGTGACGATGGATTCCGCATTGCTAACCACTTTTCATTGTCAACAAGTCAGGTAACATATGTATTTCATTTCAGTGTTGTTTATGTTTAATAACGCTATATTTCAAGCCAGGTAACATTTAACATTGCTATACATTCATTTTCAGCGTTGGTCGTGTTTAATGACGTCATATTACGTAACACGATACTCCAGCTTTGAAGATTATAGTGATATACTATCTTGTGTATCTCTTATCAAAGCACTGACGATATTACTCTGTAATTCCAATAAATACCAAGGTTCTTGTAAGAAAAAGCATTTATTTGTTGATACTCAATTATTGTTCTTCAAACTGTATATCAGGATATCAAATAATACATTGACCATATAATGCTAGGTATTAACGAACATATTAGATATTTCTTTAGAGGAATTTGATATCAAAACAAATATGAAACCTTTTTTTTTCTGAAACAAAAATATGTGAACGGTTTTGTTTATGCTATTTAATATCAACTGAGCACTTTATCAGTTCTTATCTATGACGAGAGCAAACGATACAAAGGATAATCACGTCGGTGCAAAAGTGGAACAAGGATAGGCGTATGAACAGGGTTTCCTCTTTGTAATGTCAAAATAGGAAGAGGTGGTTGATGAAATGGTGTGTAATAGTTACAAAGGACAAAAACGATCATCCATAACACGTATAGCTAATAATGAACTGTTCATGGATCGTGAGATTATACGCCCGGTTTCTATTGCAATTTCTATGTCCTTCAGAAACAGCGAATATTTAGAGTGATAACCCTTAGCTGAAAAATATTAAAACCCTGGCTATTCCACCAAGGGTACGAGTTAAAAACACTATCAAATTAGGACAGACTTATTAAAAAAATGTATTGACAGATTAAATCCGATCTAAAATAATATAATTGTTTATGCATGTGTATCTGAAGTGCCATTGGAGATCCAATAATAATCAAGGTGTTGGGATCTCGTTAACCGGTTTTACCCTGCGACGCTTTTGTCCATTTCGCACGCCTGGATGTGGCGGCTCTTTTGTGTTCAAGGAATTGTGGTGCTGTTTGTTTTGTTCATATTGGTAGAATTGTTTACTAACACTGTTTAACCCTTTCTTTTCAAAATAACATGATAATAACTTATATAATTCTTGAATATCTGACTAAGTAATATTTCCAATATTCACGAATACCACCAAACCCAATTTTTAATAATATATATCGAACCGGGAAAATCTTATATATTGCAAAGTATTTGTTTTGCTGTGGTGAAAATTTCTTTTGATAAAATGTTAGAAAATCTATTACGTGACACATGGTTCAGTCATCAATCACATAACGACTAATAAACTCAACGGGCCGAAATACAACTAAGTGTACCAAGTCATCATCAGCCATACGAAAGACTATTTGCTGGTATTATTTAGCTTGTTTTATTAGAGACGAAACATTAAAAGAATCCATATTCCATTTAATATTTAACAAACGATAAATATCTTTCCTATGATTTTAAACAATTATTACTGTGTATTCGTACCCATTAAACTTATACATGCGTTATGTTGCACTTGCTGACACGTGTCAAATAGTCTTTGAAAAATCTAAGAGAATATTAAGAATTGAATATTTTCTTGGCATTTAATTACAACCATGCAGGTTACAGACTTAATTTATTGGAAAACAATATGTCAGTTTATTCATACATCTTGAAATTTTAATACCATTTGTTTACAGGTTCCAACTACTATGGATGCATTCATGTGTTACGGCCCTGTCGTTGCGGATGGATACGGAGTATGTTACAACCCACACCCACATAATATACTTGTTTGTATAACATCATTCAAAAGACATTCGGAAACAAGATCGGATTATTTTGCATATACATTAGAAAGTAGTTTCCTGCAAATGCAAGAACTCTGTTTGAAAACATCTGAAACAGCACGACCTCTTCAGACAGTCCGTGAAAATTCCTATGAAGGTAAACAAGGAACTGAAGTTCGTAATGGAAGCGTTCATCGCATATCGAACGGTGATTGTCATCGGTCGCCAAATGGGAGCCCACGACGGTTATCAAGGTCAAAACGAATCGGTAGCGGTAACAATGAAGTGAAGTCAAATGGTACATAACGATGTGAAAGGAAAGATTGAATGATATTTCATTTACATTAGCGGAATAATATGCACATAGTTCATTATGACTTGCAATGAGTTATTGAAATAGTGCATAATGCGCTCGTAGAATATTATATACAAATAGAAAGAAATGCTATTTAGTTAGTATAAACCATTGATCTCTATTATTTGCTGTCTAGTCGTTAATAAACAATTTACCAAAGACATTTACATGCATTTAACTACAAATAAAGGTAACTTCTCGGTCGTATCAAGGTACATCTTCGCAGGACAAATGGTTACGATCCGACTCTCCGCCTCTTCATCCTTGTTCGTGCTAGATTTAATTTCTCATTTCCTACACATTGTACCAATAAATATTATGTTGTGTTTTAGACGTCTTTCAAGACAAAGCCTACATGTGTTCATTTTAGTGACATTTTCTTACAAAGCACACGCTTTGGCAATACGAGTTCGGATCGTAAGCAGCTGTTGTTGCCTGCATCCATATAAAACCTTAACCATGTGATCACGAAAATCCAGCTAACGTAGCCAAGGATAAAGAGATGGATCGCAGCCATTGGGTGGTGAAGATCATCAAGTTACAACACAGCAAACAATACACATCCACTTGCTTAGATATCATCGAAACATGTAACACGTGCAATACTGTAAATGTAATATGTGCAATGTAATAAATGTAACATGTGTAATGTAAAATAAGTAACATGTGCAATGTAATATATGATAATGCTTACTGTAATGCATATATTTTGTTAATTATAATAGTGATATTGTACATAAATCAAGAGTTTGTTTTGGATTGATATACTGTTATTAACATCCGTGACATTGAATGCATATTATTTTATGCTTTTGGTTGACATACTGTTATTAACATCCGTGATATTGAATGCATATTATTTTATGCTTTTGGTTGACATACTGTTATTAACATCCGTGATATTGAATGTACATTTTTGTATATTATTATATATGTTTTGGTTGACATACTGTTATTAACATCCGTGACATTGAATGTACAGTCAAACTTGTCATAGCGACCCCCTCTGTATAACGACTTCCTTTGTTAGCCGACCTTATTTATTCCTCCCCAGTGTTTTCCCGTGCATTCGACCTTTATATAACGACCCACTGTCTAACGCGACTAACGACCATGTTCTGTGGGTAAAAATCCTTCATACAGCGACTATTAGAAGATTATTATCATACCGGAAGTTAGATAATTAATAAACAAACACAGTCCCGACTTTGGAAAAATTTCCGTTTTGCCCAGCTGATGCAGCGATTGTTGCCAATATCCCTGTAGCTGATATTTGCATGATCTACTGGCAACATCTCACTCCCAAATTCCATACCTGATACTAGTTCATAATAATAGATTTTTCATATTAAATGAAGTCACGATTAGCGTTATTGTGTAAGACCGCCATTTTTGTTTACAGGTAAGTTGTTCAAGTGATGATTTATTATTGTTGTTTTGGTTTATTAAGGTTTATTTCTTATTTATATTTAATATTTAAAATTGCTTGCTATAGAACGTTTTAATCTTTCAGTTTTATAAATAAATAATCGTGATTTTGAAAATTATTGAATTATGAAGTACTGGTTCCCAGCATATATTTCTGGCAACATTCGTTTAACGTGCGTAACAGATCAATGTAAACACGTGTTGATTGTGTGATTAGGCTATTTATAACTTTCGGCGAGTGATTGAAATTTAAAAACGTTTTGTCAGGAAATTTCATTCTTCTAATCATAATGATTAATTCTAATTACGATAACAATTAAGATGACAATAGCTGTTGAAAGAAAGTAAAAAACTCGATCATTTAGGAATATAATTATTCTTTTTTTTTAAATTTCACCCGCAAAGGACGGAAATATTTAACGATAAATGAAAATATTTTTTATTTTATTATACTTTTTTCTTGCCAGAATTTAAGCTCTATTCATGCATTTGTCCTCCACACGAACGGGTTAAAAGTTGATACGGATTATAACTAGGTTTTTCCTCTCGAGATTTTGGGAGCAAATATCATAACCTCTATTCAACGACTCCCTGTCTTATGCGACCTTTTTTCAGAACTCCCTTCAATGGTCGCTATAGACAAGTTTGACTGTATATTAATATATGTTTTGGTTAGCATATATGTATATTGTTATTAACGCCCATGACACTGAATGTATATTATTTTATGTTTTTAGTTGACAGACTTATTAGCATACGTGACATTGAATGCATATTATAATGTTTTTGGTTGACATGTTGTTATTTACATCTGTGACACTGAATGCATATTATCATAAATTGTTAGGTTTATCGTATACCATGTTGATCTCTGTGGTTTTGTAGTTTTTAGGTTATAACTTTCATGCATTATATTTGAAATAAAAAAAAAAACACGATTTGAAGATTTTGTTAAATGATTTTAATTTATTTTATACTATTGTATACGGCCTGAGTGGAATTTTGAGATATATTTTTTTCGGTCTGTGCATCAAAGGCATAAATCTAGCTTAACCCCGCTACTGTTCTATTGAAGGACATGTACCAAACCAGGAGAGTGAATGACATTGTCTGTGTGTGTTAGTGGTATCGAATGTTACTTCTGTGTCTAAGATTTTGAAACTATTCTGTTGGTGTTGTATTTTATTTTTATTTACGTCCAATTATAAACCATAGCTTCATTTAAAAACAAATTTCCTCATTATGATCTAGATATTTTGGAACCATTAGTACATTTTGAATATATTTATATTAACCATCTAATATGATGCATTTATCTACGACATTTTTACCGACATATATAACAGTCTTCGGTTTATTGCAAAGGCAAAACAAATTTTCGTACCATCACCAAATTACAGCGTCCAGATTGTTAGATATGCATAAAGATTCATTCAAGTTACCTATGCATACATAATCAAACTCAATGTTTTCAAATAGCTGCTTCCTGTCTTCCGAATACATGTATTTGCTTATCATATACACAAGAGATAATTTACACATATTTTATTGTCAAATATGTACAATATATAGGATTGAACACAAGTTTTAGAACTCTCCAGTATAGAAAAGACGAATAATAATTGGTAATAAAACCAGAAAAGAAATTCCAGTAACAAGACAATTTAGATACAAACAATTATGTTTATTTGTATTGATAATGAAGTATGGTTGTTCAACGAAATAATAATATCTTAAATTTTATGTAGAGGGTAGTTTTTTGCCGAGGATACGAGTACACAGAAAAAAACGACCCCCTTTCCGTTTGTTAGCGTCAAACCTGTATCATACAAAGTTATATTGAGAACAAGTCACAGTGCGCAAGCCTTTTTTGCATTGATTAAATAATTAGATTAAAATCCAACTGCCATATGATCGAGACAACGGAGACCTGTATAAAAGGTTAGAATCACCTACACAACTAAGTGTCAATGGCGTGTTTATATGGTTGTAATCTACATCAAACATTTTCAAATATTAAGGATATACGACATACAGAAAACAAGTTAAGGTCTAAAATGGGGATTAGTGTTAGGGTTTTTGGTGTTTAATGCCACTTTCAACAATATTTTATCTATATCGTGGCGGTCAGTTTTATTGGTGGAGGAAACCGGAGTACCCAAAAAAACCACCGACCTGCAGCAAGTCACTTATAAACTTTATCACATAATATTATATCAAGTACATGTCGCTGTGGGCGGAATTCAAATTTACAACTTTAGTGGTGCTAAGCACCGATTGCATAGGTAGTTGTAAATGCAATCACGACCACAACGTCCCACCCTCAACAGTCTAAGATAAAGATGTTTATAGACTAATTATTATTAAATTGTACTTTTTCATGGTGTTTGTATTCTGATATTTTGATATTCCCATCTTGTCATGTTGTCATTAAAGTGTACATTACCAATTTGTGTTAGCTACTTAATAAAAGGACTGTTGATCAATGATTATCTGGAGTTTTACAATCTGGATGGTCAGTGTCTAATGACAAAATATGTCATTTTCTTCGGTACAAATTGAAGTAAAAAAATAATATTTAATTTAGTGCTAAGGACACATTTCTGGAATAACATTAATAATGTGTACTCTTAGTAAAACGACTGGAATGTCAACTAATGTAAAAGTCTTTGAGAGCAATGTCAGCAAAATGTCGGAATAGCATATGATCATCAAATCATAATAGTATTGTATGGGAGGTAACTATTACTGGTCTGATGACATCGTGTAACCTAGTAATTCAACAATGATTATAGGAATACAAGCTTTATTTATTTGCGTATACAACACGATTTACGTATCACATGATGTGCGTGTCATTCGACAGTAGCTCTACGGGTGCCACTAGTTAAGCAGGAACAGCTTTCCTTTACAAATCACCTATTTTCACCCCGGATTTGTTGTGGTGTTTGTGTTGCTCAATCTTTAATTTATTTTCTGGATACTTGTTTGTCCCTTTCTTTTGGGCCATAGCATTTTCTGTCTTTTTAAGGCACATGGATATGTGATAACACAAGCTAGATTGGCTTGCAGGCGATCGCATGCAGTTATTGCAACCGTATGGTTTCGTTTTTGTATGACTGCTTAGGTGGTCTACCAATTGTTGTTTCCTCACATATGATTTCCCACAGTTTTCGAAGGGACACACCTCAAATTAATCAACGAATTTTAGTGTGGACAGTCATGTTCGATTTACTCTGGAATGAGTTTTCACACACATAACATAAGTAGGTTTTTGAATTTTTTTTTTCGAGCACCTTCTGTAGATGAAATCATATGAGTGTAGTTGTAAATTACGTGCATCATAGTTTTTAAGTTCCGTTGAATACAAATGTCGAGCGTGTTATATTACTCCCAGAATGAAATAATAAGAACTTTTAAAATCAAATTAAGTAATATTTATTTTTAAAACGATCAAACAAATGTATCACTGTAGATGTACAAAATATACATGTGCTGTGTAAAAAATACGATATGCCATCTGAATATATAAAACTGAAAATGTTAATGAAGTATATTCAAACTTTGTAAATGCTGTTATTAAAGTTGTGAACATGTGAACAATCCGCACTTAATCTATTACTGTAAAACTTATAGTAAACATTTTATGAATAATAATATAACATCGTTAAAGAGTTTATAATAATAACCAAATGTTACAATTAGTCTTGAATATAGGCCAGCATTTAGACAAATGTGGAATGAATTCCTTGATCCTGGTGAGAAAATTAACATCTGAAATAATAGACAAACGTCGATCGAAATGATCATGAATTGTCAGATAGTTGTCCGTTGTATATTTCTTGAGAACTCAGAAATATAACATCATTTTTGTTTTCAAAAACATCTAGTATTGATCAACAACCACGTCTTGATATTTCTCGACAATCACACTGTAATAAAAAGGTCAATATCAAACTTATTGCGCATTGGAGTTTGGTGTTTAACGCCAATTTCAACAATATGTCAGTTATATCGTGGCGGTCAATTTTCTTGGTGGAGTAATCCAGAGGAAATCACCGATCTGCCGCAAGTCACTGACAAACTTTATCTCATAATGTTGTATCGAGTACACCCCCTAACGAAATTCGAACTCACAACGTTAGCTAGATTGCATAGGTAGTTATAAATCCAACTACCATGCGTTCACGGCCACGACACTCATCTTCCCATCAGGTACATAAGTTAGATAAACTTGCTATTGTCTCTTTTAAATAGGCAAGGTTCTATGTTGTGGGTGATATATAATTCATGTAAACCCTGTATCTAAGGGTGACGAGAGTCATCATTTATTATAATGTTAAGATGTCGATCACTGGTACAATATGTTTGAAGATACCAAAGGTGTAATCAGAAGCCGTAAATCTAAGATACCAAAGGTGTAATCAGACGCCGTAAATCTAAGATACCAAAGGTGTAATCAGAAGCCGTAAATCTAAGATACCAAAGGTGTAATCAGAAGCCGTAAATCTAAGACGTATATACAATACAATGCACACAAAAAAGGACAAACAATGACTCACAAATCACCATACAGAGATCCAAAGAACACGAACACACTAACAACCAGGGGTAAACTAAGGTTCTCCACAATGTTATCATGTTAAAAATACACATACCAATAACAATGTCACATCCTTTTTACTAAAGTATAAAATGACCACTATGAAGTGACTGTTCTCACCTACTGGACTTTACAAAATATTTGAAACGAGGCTAATATTTCGGATGTTCAGTTCAACCCTCAAAAACTAAAAATAAGATTTCTCCAGTATTCTAGCAATATTAATGCGCTCATTTACCTACATGTATATATAACATATATTGAATTTTTAAAGTTCATTCAAAAGGTTGTGTTGTATGTATGTCTCGACTCTAAATAAAACTCTGAATTGATTGATATCTACATAAAACGACCTTGACGAGTTATCTACCATTATCATTCCTTTCTACTTTGTTGTTTTTACTTCCAGGCGAACATAAAGTAGAATTGTTTGTATGATTAAACCTTTTATATTTGTGTGAAGTGGTTTTGGATCCAAAGGGTTCTGAAAGATAATACGATAATGTAATACTTGGATGTGTAACTTTAATACGTCATTAGATTTACTTTATAGTTAATTTAACTACATCTTGCTTTTATATTAAAATATATAATAGCTACGTGCTATTACAACATTCTATGATACATTTATAATATACTGTACTATTGACACAAAAGAAGCGAGCCGTATTGGATTATATATCGGGTTTCTTTTTCCGAGTGGGTACTCGGGTGAAGGACGAGGTGCGCAGTACCAAGGCTTTCACCTGAGTTTCAATACATGGAGTAATGTATATATAACTTGCACAATAATGATCTTATAAAACAGATGATATGATATTCCTTTCTTCGCAGGATGTAAGAAAATGTTATTACACATTTTGTGTGGAAGTAAAAATTTAAAACAAGAAAATATAACCAATATTGCGTAGGATGTTACATTGTAAAACATTGTCTATTAATTGTGTCATTAAAACATATATAGCTATATTTTAATTTTATACTGTAACTAAGAAATAGTAATTTATTAGCGCCATTGGAAGAAAAATATAGCAAATGTGGAGCACGAGTTAATTTGTTTATTTTTTTATAATTGGTCATATGTCAGCAAATTTGTTTTTTTTTTAAATTCAAATTCTTTATTCAAAAGCAATACTGCTTATAGAAATATACATACAATATACAATTATTTAATGCATTCAGTGAAAATACATATACAATTATGATAGTAACAGCGGAGCATGATAATATATACGCAAAACAATAATACAAAATGAAATGAAACTAAGCGTTGCGAATTTTTTCAGCTAATAACAAATATTTACCAAGATTGTTAAGTTCTTTAATATTGCGTACAGACAGTAATTGTACTAATTTAAAACATGACGGCATTTGCCAATACTATTTCTTAAGATATCTTCTTCTTACATCAATATATTTTTCACATTGCAGAACAAAATGGTATTCATCTTCAACAACATTTAAGTTACCCATACTACAAACTCTTTCATTACGATCTAAATTATAGAATCTTCCAGTTTCAATATTAAGATTATGTGCTGATATACGCATTTTACAAATATATGGCTTATAAATATAATTAACTGGACGATCAAGATAAAATTGTAAAACATTGTTGTCAAAAATATATCTGTATAAATGACATTTAGGAGACTCATTAAAAAATGTTTTCATTTCACTAATACATTTATCCTTCATTCTTTGTTTAAATTCACATATAAAACAATCTACGTGGTTAACATACTGAGATATCCAGATATTATGAAAACCGTATTTAAAAAGAACATCTCTTACTTTACATGCCTAGTTTAATTTATCATTAGGCTTTACCACTGAACTTTCAAACATATCTTCATACAAACATTTTAAAATACAGTTATCAGTATAAAGCAATTTAAACCAATATTTGAGCATTCTACAATATCTTTCAATATACATAGGGAATCTTCCCAACTCACAATATATCATATAGTTAACTGCAGATTTTCTTACTTTTAAAATACGCTTTAAATAACTAATATGAACCTTCTCTACATCATCAGCTTTATGATATCCCCAAACTTCACATCCATAATTCAAAATACTTGATACATATGTGTCAAAAAGTGACAATAATGTTTCACAGTGAAAATAATCTTCATTGATTTTATTACATAATGAAAAAACAGCTTTTCTACCCTGATTTGAAAGCATTTTCTGTGTATGAACAAAGTTACCAGTTTAATAAAAAAAAGTATGCCAAGGTACATAAATTCATTACATACATCAATTTTATTACCATTTAAAAACCATTTTTCGTCAACCTTTACATGACCTCTATTTCTAAATATAACAATTTTTGTCTTTAATAAATTAATATATAAACCGTATTCATTTGAACAAATATTTACAGAATTAATCATTTTCTGCAGATCATCTACATTTTCACTAAACAAAACTGTGTCATCAGCATACATAACTAAAAATAAATTCAGTGATTTTAATTCATATGATTGACACCCACTATTTATCAGTTCTATCTCCATATCATTGACATAAAAAGAATATAGCATAGGCGACAAGGATTCTCCTTGCATTAAACCTATATTACTTGTGAAAAAATTAGAAAAATGTCCATCAGATTTGACACAACACTTTAGCATTGAATACATAGACTTAATGACACTAGTAACGCCACATCTTGCTAGCCTTAACCATAATTTTAAATGACAAACACTATCAAAGGCTTTAACATAGTCTATAATACAACAATATAAACGTTTACCCTTTCTTAGTGATTTTGATATTAAGGAATGAAGACTGAAGATGGCGTCAGTAGTTCCATATCCAGGCCGGAATCCAAATTGTGCGTCTGTGAGGACCGAACTATTTTCACTCCACTTTGTTAGTCTGTTATTTAATAAAGATGTAAACAGTTTTCCCATATGCGACACTAGTGAAATGCCACGATAGTTCCTTGGATCATTAGGATTTCCTTTCTTAAAAATTGGAATTATGATACTTCTCACCCAGATTTCCGGAAAGTTACCAGTATTTAAAATATTATTAAACAGTTTACACAATACAGGTTTGGTCAAGTTTTTAGACATCAATATATATTCATTCATTATATTATCAATACCAATAGCTTTGTCCCGTTTCAATTTGGTAATACACACATCTAGTTCGTTTTCGTCGAACGGGCGGGCGGTCTAATTCATCGAATACAGTTTCAGTTGTATCATGGTTTATATCACCAGTATTGTGTTTTGATGTTAAGTTTTTGAAATGTTCTTCGAACTTCTCAAGTGAGATATCGTGTATGACAGACTGTTTCCGCTTTTTAAATTTACGGTAAAAACGCTTCGGATTCGATTTCCTCAACTTTGATAGCATGTTACCCTGTTGATTCTTATATTGTCTTTTGAGTTTATTCTCCAAATACTTGTATCTCTGCTTGGCTAAATTAAGACTGAGTCTGTTTTCATTCGACCTATATTTGTTAAAGCTGTCAATAGCCATTTGATATTGTTTATATAATGTTTTACACTCTTCGTTAAACCAAGGTTTATCATTTTTGGCGATAAATGTTTTAACTTGTCCAACACAAAAATCACAGTGCTCTCTATATATCGATTCTGATTTCGTATACTGTTCAAATATATCTGTTAAAACTTTATTCAAATTATCTACACAATTATCAATGTCTATATTTTCATCCATGTTTAACAGTAAATCTTCAAACTTCTGTGTATTCATCAATAGCTGGTTTCTGACGTCATCCTCAACACCTTCATTCCATTTAAATATGTTACACCTATGATTACTACAATTACATTGATCTATAATCTTAGTATTACCCTTAAGGTAAATTTCAACAGTCACAGGTGCGTGACATGAAAAAGTGTTAAATGGTTCAATATAAAATGATTTGATCTCATTAAACATTCGATCTTGTGAATCGCCATGATATAGCTGAAATATTGTTGAAAGTGGCGTTAAAAACCAAAATCATCGATCTTGTGGATATAACAAATAATCAATAACGCTACTACCGTTTTTATTGTTAAATGTAATTTTCTTGCTGTCTGTTCCAAATCTACCGTTACATATACGTAACCCAGATGATTTACAAAGTTGTAAAATACGCCTCCCAAAACTGTTCGGTGCATTAGTATCTTCAGAAAGTCTTTGCGGCAAATTATTGTCACTCATATAATTAATAAATGAAATATTATCAAGTAATTGCTTATCTAATGTATCATCGGGTATATAGTCTGGTTCTAATCCAACTCGTCCGTTCAGGTCACCTATGACAGATACAGTACCAAGAGCATTGAAAAGTTCAACTTGTTCTTGTAGGATATCAAATACATCACAATCATATTTACGGTAAAAAAAAAACATTTCTGTCTGGCGTCATATATATAGCACACATATATAAATCTACACAATTAGACATAATACTTTTATCAATTTTAAACCAAATCATGCAATCTACACAACATTTTACAATTTCAATATATGGAACTAACCACTTTTTATATAAAAAAAACAACAACACCTCCTCCATTGCACTTCTCTCGAAATAAATACTTTTTTTCATAACTCGGTAAATCAAAATCTGTAGGACATTTTACCCAACATTCATTTAAGCACAATACATCATATTTATTAATTAACTCCAAGAATGATTTGTCCGATAATTTACGCACTAATCCTTTTGAAATATTCCACGAACAGACTTTTAAAATATCTTTATGATTTTGAGAATCATTCACCGCTGACTCCTATTGCTTCCACAACTCCCCGTTCACATACAATTTATCCCCTTTTATATATGCCTTTTTAATGTTTTTCCTCTCCTTTAACATTATAGGTAAAAAAAAATTGCGCCTTTCTAGTACTTCCTGTGGATAATGAGGGCTAATTCCAAATTTACTACCCTTTAAACGATTGGATATACTACGTACCATTTCACGATATTCAAGTTTACCAAATTTCACAACTATAGGTCTAGGCTTAGTAACATCCATTTTCTTCTTCCGGAGGCGAAACGCCTTCTCTATTTTAATGTTAGTTTTTGCATTTTCAATCCTATGCAAGTTTTCACAGAAATCCAAAATTTTATCAGTACAGTTTTCCATGTCTTTTTTCACTCCCGTTACACCCCCTCTGATCCCGTTACACCCCGCGTTGAACCCGTTGCACCCACTCCGGTTGTTCGTCCAATGTGAAAAATAGCAAGTTCTGTCTCAAATTTTGCGCTGCAATGTCAATTAGACGATCACGGACGACTTTATTGTCACTTTTATTTGTCTCAATGCCACAATTAATAGAGTCAACTTTATGTTTTAAAGCTTTATGTTCATCGTGTATATTTGACAAAAACTGTGCACTTTTTTCCAGGTTACTAATACGGTTTTTACAATCTAATATGTCTGTGTCAGCTTTACCATAGTTTTTCTCCATTTTATCTAACCTCGAACCTATTTGATCAAGTGCACTTAATTTTGACTCGATATTAGCCATTCGTTGGCAAAGTTCTTTGAGCCATGTTTCTATTCCTGGTTAAGTTGGGGGTGGCTGCATGGGGTGCATTGGCGGGGGAGGTGGCTGAAACGATTGAAACTGTTGAGGTTGATAGCCAACGGGCGAACTAGTCATTGGGCCTGTGTATTGCATGCCTAATATATAAGAATTACTCAATACTGAACTATAACCGTGAACACTTGAGTTGTTTTCACTATCGTTTGTAACTAAATTTAACTCTACCTTGTTGTTTTTACATATTCTTTTGTCCAAATTACTGGATTGATCCGACGATGAAGAATCAGATACTGGTATTTTTGTAGCTCGTTGTGGATGTTTCCGTTTGCGTCTAGGCATCACAAAAGTTTATATATATAGAAAATCCATTTTTAATCCAAACCGAAGTGTTAGTACATGAATTTAATTTGGTTTTTTGTCTTCAAAAATTTTACTGCCATTTTCACTGACGCCACTGCTTTCGGCAAAGGTCAAGATATACGCCGACATGTAAATTTCTTTTTATGGCGATCCAATTCGTGAGAATAGCTTTATTTGTAAACGAGTTCGCCTAATTTTCTCATTCAACATTGGCCAAAGTCTTAACCTCGTTCTTAATTAGAACTGCACAAACATCGACCTGTATATCATCAGCCTCCAACAGTGACCTGTAACTGATATTAGAGGCCGCATTTATAATAGCAATGCTGAGGGTATTATTGTACCAGTATTTATAAAACGCAGTTAGTAGATTTGTATTTCAACACCTTGTCATTTACGAACAGATGACGAAGGATGGAACCCCCTCCCAGAGGGTGTGCCGGGGGTAGAATAGGCACCAGGTTTCTCCGTCCTAGAGGCACTAGTCCTCTAAAAAGGGTCAACACCGCGGGAACCCCGGGGTATATAAATGGGACCGAGAGCTTCTTCGGCTTGAAGGGCATCCGTCGGTTGTGCGGGATGTATAAATTCACAACCAACCCGTCCTTCGGATGAGACGTACATAAAACCGAGGTCCCGTATTGAGAGATTGCCACGCTCTTCGCACGTTAAAGAACCCAGTGTAACAGCTCATTATGAGCATTATGCTCATGATGAGTGGTCCATATGAGACCTGTTGCACTGGCAAAATTCTCCGTCCCTATCCATCACATTTCCTTGTTTCGAGTCCCGTGGCGTTTAAATTATCCTCGTCCTGAATATAGCTGAAAAATTGCTCGCTGGACGTTAAACATCAATCAATCAATCAATCAATCAATCAATCAATCAATCAATCAATCAACGAAGGATGGTATTGACAATTACATTTTGGTTCCAAGTTGTTCATTGTTTGAAGTTTCCCTTTTATGTCTTTCGATGGTCTTGTGTAGTATCCAACAATTATATGTATATCTTCATTTCTCATAACCAATTTACAGAGTTACAGAGATGACATGTACAATTAACACAATGTACATAAGAAATAAATATATGTACAAGTAATACATGATTAAACACATATTGAAATGTGAAAAGAAGTGGATCAACCTAGAGGACGTATCCTCTTGTTTACTATTCCGATAAATTTACAGAGTTTACTTAAAGTATATATAGAGTTAGAAGACATTAGGTTATTATATTTAATGATATTAGGTCTATTTATATGGACAAAATCAAAATAAAGTTTTCGTTCATTAATAAATGCAGTACATTCAAACATATAGTGATATTCGTCTCCCAAATTCTCTTCTTGAATTGTCTAACACTAATAAAAACAAATATCGAGTTTAGTGTACACGCCTCGTTCCTGGAATAACCTTCATTAGGTACAACCAAACTTGAAAAATTGAAAAGCCAAATTATTTACTAAATTAGATATCTATATTTATAATTAGATGTCATTTGTCCCATATTTAACTATTATTATACATACTGATAACTTCTCCGTCTTCAAAAATAAATGTGGTGGATTTAAACTAGACCTCCTTTCTAAAGTTAATGATGCGTTCATGAAAGTGTTTTCCACCCGCCAGTAAAATGTCGACCTTCACATATAACTCAGTGAACCTTGTTGTTGTTAAACATGTATTTTTGATGACGCAGAATGTATCAATAATATTATAATACTAGTTGTATGCGAGGCAAATGACTTTGAATTAAAACGTGGATATCTAATTTAGTGTAAGACATTGGTTGTGGGTTTTTTTTCTGAAGTCCTTAAAGTAAGCTTGGGAAATTACCAGTCATTAATATGCATTTTGCCTCTCTGTGTATCTGCAATATCCGGGTGATTATTAGAACTGTTCTGAGGGTGTGGTATATCATCATTTTTATATAGTAGTTTTTTTTTTGGGGGGGGGTTGTCATTTACCAACATGTCTCATATTTTAGACACTAATGTTTTATCACGAAGATAGATGTCAACTTGATGAAGCTAATGTAGAACACCATAGAGTGAGTGTAACCCGTAATAAAATATCGGAATATAAAGTAATTATACAATTTGAACGAGTCACATATTTCTTTGTCGCTATCCTGACTAGGTATAAACCAGCGACATCTTAGAGAATATAAATGTCTCATATATACATGTTAATATGCTTTTTCTGTGTCTAACAAAATTGTGGTATGGACCTTTCACATTGTGAAATTACTAATTTAGAAGCAGTCTTTGTGTTCATATCTTTGAAAGATTTGTATTAGAATTGGCTATCGCATTATTAGATGATATCAATTCTACTTTGCTTCAAATATACACATGAAGTATGTATCTAATTTAAATTCAAACTTTAGGAGGGAGATTAAGCTAGAAATCATTACGACACGTCAAACACTTGTATATTACATCTGTAGAATTTGGAGAGTACAATTCTATAGTATACGATAAATATATTACAGTACATTTGTATATGGGTATACAACTATAGATCGTATATCAGATTGCTTGAATGTATTCTTGTTTGATGTCAAGTGAGTTGTATTTTAGCTATATTTATGGCAAGATTAAGATTACAAGTAATATATCACGTACAGTGTAAACAGGTAGCGATAAAAACGTAGATATCTAATTTAGTACACGCTTCTGCAATAACTTACATTAGGTACGATCATAGTGAAAAGATTGGGGGGGGGGGGCTCAATGAGTGAGGTCGTTGGATCTAACAGCTCATACAAGCCTATCACCAATACGGCGTGGTTTGCGCCCAGCTTTGTAAATTACAAAAAAAAGTGTATTCGACTCGCAAGTGATAAAGTTTACCAGTTGCTTGTCCATGGTCGGTGGTTTTCTCCGGCTTCCTCCACCACTTAAACTGGTCGCCATGATATATCTGAAATACTGCTGAAAGTGACGTTAAACACCAAAAATCAAATCAAAAGATTGGAAAGACAAATGATATTAAAATCGCCCAGGCAAGAAAACCATAGAGCCTAAATCGGCTAAAGTTGTCTATACCTGAGGGAGATTGACTGGAGTTTTGATAATAATTTCATTATTTAGGGACTACACATGTATAAAGTAAAAAAGTAAATATACATAGTTATCATGCGCTGGTTCTATTTGAGTAGTCCAATTGCATTGACAGGATAACATTTATATACTGTCACTGACTACAATATAGATGTGCTGATACTCGAAACATGTAGAGCGACGGTAAGAAATAGTAACGTTTAAGCGGGGAAGTGGTAGAGGACATAATTGAAAACGATTAGAACGACTTTTATTTCTGCTTCTTTTCGACAATTTGGCAGTTGCCTTAGACATTTTGAGATTGCAGAATAAAACACGATACAAGTACATTGTCGGTAAATATAACATTTATTTTCTCTCACTGTGAAACAGACCAGAAAGTCACACTAGAGAATAGCTTCTTTCTGCTTCTAAATCTCGTAAAATAAATTCTATGTTTTCCAACAATGTACGTATATTGTATATATTTTAGAATTGTAAATTTCAGATATAAATATATATAATAAAGCATGTAAGTGCAGAAGTATACTAACTTTTAAGTGGATGATACCATTGGATACTAGTAATCCACCTGCAGGGGAATTACCTAAGTGATAGTAATCTAATTTAGATTGGCTTACGTGTGAGAAATTAGATTGCCACAAATGATCACACTGAACAAAGCATTGCTCATTATGAACTACTGAATGTTATCATTAACGTGACAGTTTGAAAACTAGCGGCACTTATTTACGTCACAGGATAAGGACAAGCTGTGACATTTGATTCACTACATGCAGCTACCGGTGGATCAAAAACTAGGTTATACCGGTATTTCTATTTCAATAAGACATGAGATAATTTGAAACCAAATTGTGAAGTACAATCATACAGGTTTACAACGAGTAGAACATGAACAACTTACCCTTCCTCGGTTTTTATGTGGTTTTCCTGTTGCTCAATCTTATGTTTTATACTTAATGTTTTGTGGGTCATTGTCTTGTTGTCCATTGTATTGTTGTCCATTGTCTTGTTGTCCATTGTCTTGTTGTCCATTGTCTTGTTGTCCATTGTATTGTTCTTCCTCGATGTGCCCCATTGATATATTTTAGCTTTTCTTCTTCTTTGAAAACAACAACTGGTTATTTAGAAATTATGAAAAGAATCAATGTATCTTCAATTTCAAAAGTTTTTTTTTTTCGGAAGTAATTCCTCTGAATAGAATTATATAATTTAAGATTTTGGTAATGCATTTTGATTTGATAAATTTAAAAGCAGTTTACACAATGTGAACATTATTTGTTAAGTTATAGTTTAATCAACAGATTAAAATTATATTAATGTCAGTAGATCAAACATACTCATATTTGGCCCTTATTTTTATCTGTTTACATTGTTATGACATTTGAGAACTGGACACACGACTTACTTTTATTCTTATCAATACAAACAATGATTACATTGTGTCCAATCTCTGGTTATAAGTTCACAACGATTCATCTTCTTTAAATAGTAGATATCAGATTTTAATATTGTACTGATAAACTTCAATTGAAAGGGGTCAGCATCAAAAGCCACTTGTATATTTCTCTTTAACTTGATTTAATTATGACGAGGTTTTATTTTGCGATTAGATAATACGTGCGCAATATTAAGTGCACATATGTATATATCACATGTTTAATGTGTGTTTCGATATGTAAATATGTGTTCATTTCATGTCCAAACATCAAATATTGTGACTACTTCCGGTTCAAACTTGCGTCATTTCTTTTGATGATTTAAAATTTTCAAAATTTGATAAAGCTGGTATATTTTTTAATACCTGTATACATTTTATTTTAGTGTAATTTTTTAATTAACATGTGTATTCTTATAAGCATGCATAATGATCTACTATTTATTATATGACATGTACATGAACACGTATACTTGAAATTAATAATAAAGACGTGTTGTTGTAATGTTTTGAGTTCAAATCTCAAATTATCGTAGTTAATTTGTATTGTTACTATTACAATAAAAGGAATTATACAAGGCGGTGCTTCGATCTACCCACGGTACCATAAAACACAAAGGACAAATTTCAAAATTATTTAACCAAGCAATAAAATTAATTAATATTACAAACATGAATGCGACTGTATATCTCGAACATTTAAAATAAATGTTTCATTATGTTTATTTCTTCAAAGAACACAATTATCTCTGTTCTACAAGTGACGTAGGTAAGCTTCAAATGTATGATGATTTTCTTTTATTTATCTATTTTATCTTTATTTTTTAACCATTATTTCCATAGCATTGTATATTACAAGTTAATACTCGTAATTTATATTTAAAGACAATAACAAAAAAAAACCCAGACCATCAAAATTGGTATGGGAATCAGAAAGAGACATTAATAATGGTTATGGGATTTTTATGAACTGCATTACTAAGTATAGTTTTTTCCTGGTTAATTAATTATTTACCCTCACTAGACCCCATAACAATCACATGAAGAATTAAAACAAAACAGAACAAAGTCTATGTTCATGCCCTTCTCGAGAACCTGGGTTCACCCCCGGTTTTGGTGGGGTCTGTGTTGCTATTATTTTTAGTTTAGTGTGTTGTTTTTGTATTTGTTTTGCTTGTCATAGTCTTGTGTGTACAGTGTTGCCAGTTTCTCTAGATTTGCCATTCATGATTGCCCCGTCGGTTTTCACTAACGTTTATTTGCCAGTTTCTCTAGATTTGCCATTCATGATTGCCCCCTCGGTTTTCACTAACGTTTATTTTCCGAGTCATAATGCTATTTGGAGCATTATATGTTTTGAAAAGCTGAATCTTTTGTGTTGAAATTTGCCAGGTTCTTGCATAATAATGACGGTATTTGTTAGATTTCCTAATTTATAGTGTTATAATAGTACATTCAAATTTAAAAAACAAAGAATTATCTACAAGATTAATCAGTTTTAAGTCAAAGTACCAGCCTACTTGCAAGCTATATGGGTTCATTTAAATGCATGCTCATGCCTTAACAATATTTGTTTGTGTTTTGGTTAGTTTTTATTTTAATATAAAACATTTGTAAATGATAAGCTGCATATATTTATGACACACGTTTATGATTACTGTTATCGAATGACAATATAGAAATTAACATTTTAACAAGTTTTAGATATATTTATATAACCGATTTTAACCTCAAAGTGTCCATAACAGACATTAACATCTCTCTCTCTCTCTACATGGTGTACGGGAGTACATATAAACATAGTGACGATTGGTTCAAGTTACCAAGTATACACATTTGTTACCTGGGGTTTTACTACCTGACTAAATACTTATCTAGTCTTCATAACCTAGGCATACCTCGTTAGAAATAATTGTATATATATATTATCTAGATGTAGTTTAAAGAAAGGAATAATATGATTATCAGTAAATAAGTTTGTTAGTCGTTGATTGTGAATATATGATAATATAACAGTGACAATGGATGTCAAACCTTATAACGGTTATGCTGTAAAGAAGAGAGTGGTGTATCTAGTTGGATTTCTTTTTATAGCCATTCCAGTAGTAGTCGGAGTTCTGGTGTGGCATTTTATGCCAAAATGTGATGACGTTAAAAATGTATCTGGTGACTCCGGAGCTAACGAAGGAGATAAAACATCAAGTACTAATTATGTTCATCAAAGTACTACAACAAGAGCACCGTCGGTGTCAGAACCTTGGAGAAATCTCAGACTTTCCAGAGATGTCCTGCCAGTTCATTATGACATTACACTGTATCCTGACTTTTACGGTGACTATAGCTGGTTCTATGGAAACCAAACTGTTGAAATTATGGTACATAAAACAACGCCATTTATTCTTATTCATTATCATTTTCTTAATATAACCAGGACAACTTTGAAAGATTCGAATCAAAATGAAATCAGAATTAAAGCCCCTTGGGGTTATGATGAAAATCAATTTTGGATTATTGAAACTGAGGGGGAAGCATTGAAAGCAGGTTCAACGGTTTATTTGGAACTACAGTTTGATGGATCTCTTTCCCGAGCAATCGTTGGATTCTACAAAAGTAGTTATGTTAATTCTATTACAAACGAAACTAGGTAAGTTTGAATATTATTTCTTACGATGTGGCACTATCATGTGATGTGTACAATTTTAGTTGCCTATGGATACACAAAGAAAGATAAATAAACATGCATCAAATACGTATTGTTAATTAATTAATTTTATTTAGGATGTAATTCAAACACGACGTTCTTCATTTTCATAAACAATGGAATGATAAAATTTCCAATATATTTTACTTGACACATGCGTATATTCGGACAAATTATGAACCTCATTTATGAGTGATCTTAATGTAATTGTACAGGGCCGTAGTGTATACAAACATAAAAATGTTCGTTTTGCTTCTTTATATATTAATATATTCTGGGGAAAATACCAAAGAAAGCTATCTATCGGGTTCGATTTTTGAAAATTGTCTTCCGGTCACGTAGACATACTGTATTGGTGAGCATCTTCCGTGTGTAAGTTTCTAAAAATCAGGATACCATTAGAAAATGTCAATAACCTAATTACACACAGTCTTATCTGGTGGGGGGACTCTGATTCTAGCAAATAGTTCTCTAAAACTGATATCATCACAATGCTCGAGCTTTTGATTGACAAGATATTTGCTATGTTTGGTGGATGTGTTATTGTTTCCACAGACAGTCAGCATTCGTATAGGTACCAATTGTGCTCCTCTTCACGCTGTCTTGTTCCCTTTTTTCGTACAAGGCAGATTTCATATAGGGGTATCTCAAGAAACACGAAGAGACGATACCCCGAATCTTTCATTTCATGTTCCGCATTACAGAAGATGTCCTTTCACTACTTAATTCTAAGCTTCGTGATTTTGTTGATCACATCTATCCCAATGAGCTTTAAATAAGATACGGATACAGATACGTGTGCTTTATACATTGAACAACACATCGAAATTGACAGTGAAGGCAGGTTAAGAAAGAAACTTTACGATGAAAGATATTATTTCAATCTCTCCATTGCGAACTTTCCATATTTATAAGTAGCAGCATTACTGCAGCACCTCGATATAGAGTATATGTACATATCTCAGTTGATCCGACATTCAAGAGTTTGTGGTTCCTATCATGATGTCGTTGACATAGGGTTGCTGCTAACAAGAAAGCTACTGAACCTATGGTTCCTAGTGGTTAAGTTGAATTAATCACTTCTAAAGTATTACGGTCGCCACCATGACCTGCTTAACCGTTGCGAAATATCTGTGTCACAAATGACAACGGATATGTATCGTTTGTCGTAACAATAACCCGGTCCTTCCCTCAATTATGACCGGGTTTGTAACAAGAGTAACACGACGGGTGCCACATGTGAACCTGGAACTACTTACCATTCCACTGACCTTAGTTCCCGCCGTTATTCTAGTAGGGTTCGTGTTGTTCCATCTTTAGTTTTCTGTGTATTGTTTTGTATATTGTTGTTTGTTCTTTTGTCTTTTATCTTTTGGTCATTGTAATGTCTGTCATTCGTTGATGTGCGGCGTCTGATTACCCTTTTGGTATCTTCAAATTTTTCTATATGCACATGCAAGAACAACACTGTAAACATATAGGTGAGTGAATTTTACCATGACATGTATTTCCAATACTGACTACCACTTCAAAGAAGTCTCCTGTTAGAATTGAAATAATTTATGAAAGCAATACTTTCTATAACATATTAACATGGATATTACATGTTATTGCTTGGGATAAAATATCTACGTAAATAATGTTATCCATGTTAAAACTACATACAAACTTAAATATTTCATGACTATCTATTTAAGAGCTCATATGTACTAATTTGACCTAAATTCTCTCTCTGGTTTTGTGATAATGCTGTGTTCAATAATAATATTATGTCCATGACATCATTAAACCCATTACTATCCTGTAATACATGTGATAACAGAATCAAACAACTATTCTCCAATAAATATACATCATTAAATGATAATTTAAAATGTGCATCTCTTACACATGTCTAAAGGTGATAAAAACATGTATATCTAATTTAATGCACACAACGCGCTTCTTGAATAGCATTCATCACATAAGCTCAAATAATTTAAAGGTACATGTATAATGTCGTTGACTTTGGTGATTTTTTTTGTCCAGATATTTTTTACAAGGAGTACATTCAAAACATAAATTAACACTAATTATCAAGTTTTAAAGTAAAAAGTCCATCCATTCTCTTTTATTTTCATGAAAACACATCTCGAACATAAATTCCTGTCTGTACGACAATATACGCCCCTATTCATATGACCTTAGGTGACCTGTTACTACGCATGCGCGAAGTATGTTGTTGCTAAAGAAAAATATATGACGATGCGGTCGTATGATAATCCTATTTTATTTTGCTAGAAAAAGAAACGTTTTTTACTGATTATTGTGTATTTTTATGTATTTTTGTTTCTATTTTTACTAGAACTGAATTGTTATCCTTCATTAGTCAATGCTAAACCCTTCTTTTAAATGACAACATTTTTATCTTTTTAATTCACTTCTACTGCTTTAAGTGTGTATTTTAATTAATAAATGTTCAATTTTTCATGGCTGTGTTAAATCCCACTTTTATTAGACACCATTCTCTGAATTTTTACATTTAGTTATAGCTTTTCCTTTTGCCAAATTCATATGTAATGTTTCACATTTATCTGTGAATAGTTTAATTCTGTATATTTCTTTTTGCTTTTTTGTAATTTGAATTTTAATGTAAAGCGCTTTCAGTAATTTTAATATTAGAAAATGCGCTATATAAAAACTATGTAATAATAAAATAAAATAGAAACAAGTTTTGGCGAATTATGATAAAACACGAATTAATAAAGGGTCTGTAACATGCAACAAATATATATTATGCATTTAATTACGTCCCGTTCTAAAGATAGGATGGGTATTTGGTTCGTCCCATTCAACAACCAGCTGGCTCCCCTCCATTCGAGAAATTGTGTACTGACATTACGGAAATCACCTTTTTATCTAACATTTTATTTTTATTTTTAAACTTGTTTTCGTCATAAATATACCTCACATACTACTTACATCAATCGACTAATCTGATATATGGTATATGTTTTAGTGTCAAAATACTACAATTTATTACCGTATACAACAGAAATACACTCTCCTAATTCTAGAGAAGTACTGTACAAGTATTTGTCTTGTACTTAACATATCCTAATGTGTCCTAACTCAATACGGCTCCTAAATTTTGAATAAGATTAAATATAATATATATGTACAGTATTGAATCAAAACTAGGTCTAATATCCCCTGAAATAATAAGATTATAACTAATTCCTCATACAACCCTGCCAAAGTATTTTATACATAGACCATTCTAACTATGTGAAAGTTCCATATGACAACACAGAAAAGAACCATTTTATTTGTGTTTTGTCAATGGTAGAATACTCAATTTTCCACCATAGGCATTTTCCAGTAATTCTTTTGTCATTAAAGTACATACAATTGTTATTTTAAAGATCCACATTTTCATATAAATAACACTTAAAACTATGTAAATCGTAAGTTATGACTTCTGTTCTTCGTAGCTGCGAGCAACAAAAGAAGAAAAGAGATAATATCAGCTAAAATATATTTTTGTATCAAAACAATTATATTAAAGTACACAAAATGATTATTTAATCCAGATTTTCATATAAATAAAGCTGAAAACTATGTAAATCGTAGGTTATGGCTTCTGTTCTTCAGATTGACCTACAAACCGATGCGGTCGAAAAAAGAAGAAGAGATACTATTAGCTAAACTATATCGTTTTTTTTACTTGTGTAGTCAAAATGATTATCAAAGGCATAATTTTATTATAAATAGCACATAAAACAACATTAATAATAGTCTTGGGGTTCTTTACTTCTCTTTTCTTCACTATCTTTCTCTGTAAAAGGTTTTATCTTCTATTCAAGTGCATGGCTTTATCTTAAAACATTGTTTATGCAGTCTAGTTCCAACATCGCCGCTTTTAGCTCACTATTTTGGAATCATCATCACTTGCCTTCTGGTGTCTGTGGACTTTTGATCGTCTATC
>MJUT01041050.1:183100-193758 GCA_002080005.1 Gigantidas platifrons | reverse complement strand
AATATTACTTTACACATGTAAGCTGTTAACATTAGATTGTATAAATATTACCTAACACATGTAAGCTGTTAACATTAGAATGTATAAATATTACCTAACACATGTAAGCTGTTAACATTAGATTGTATAAATATTACCTAACACATGTAAGCTGTTAACATTAGATTGTATGAATGTTACTTTACACATGTAAGCTGTTAACATTAGATTGTATAAATATTACTTAACACATGTAAGCTGTTAACATTAGATTGTATAAATATGACTTTACACATGTAAGCTGTTAACATTAGATTGTATAAATATTACTTTACACATGTAAGCTGTTAACATTAGAATGTATGAATATTACTTTACACATGTAAGCTGTTAACATTAGATTGTATAAATGTGGACACTAACAAATTAAATAAAGGAAGAAGAGATAAAATAATTGAGAAATTTTATTGAAAATAAATATGCAAACATAAAGTAAAAAAGGGAGTGATAACACCGTGCCACACAAGTCCTGTAGTGGCGTGTAGTGACTTTATCTTTATATACACGTAATACAACATTATTTATCAACAATGGATGTTCATTATTACCGAATCTTCACAATCATGGAAATAAATTCATTTTTAACGATATCACACAAAACCAATGAAACATCCGTAGCATGAAGATTTTATATTTGTTTCTTTCAGTTATTTCTGTAACACCGATTTCATTTATTTTTAAGCTACGTCTGAACCAAACAAATATTAACAAGGTATCTGTATAGAGCTTTTTGGCTTAAACGAAAACTATTTTGGTAAAAAAAATGTTACAACATTATGTATTAACTGTCGGTATAAAATTCCTAAATCATTTGAGATATCGCTTTCAGCTTTCTTTTAGTATTATGGATTTTAGACATTTGTCCAAAATCTCCTAAAATCGTACGAGTTTTTTTTTTTTTTTTTTTTTTTTTTTTTTTACGTTGGCCGGTATTAGCTTACTCTCTATATATATTTAACTCCAGTAACCGATATTTTAATGGGTTATTCTTACCGATATTTTAATGGGTTATTCTTACCGATATTTTAATGGGTTATTCTTACCGATATTTTAATGGGTTATTCTTACCGATATTTTAATGGGTTATTCTTACCGATATTTTAATGGGTTATTCTTACCGATATTTTAATGGGTTATTCTTACCGATATTTTAATGGGTTATTCTTACCGATATTTTAATGGGTTATTCTTACCGATATTTTAATGGGTTATTCTTACCGATATAACCACTGTCTGATTGTTATACATCGATGCTAGTTCTATCCTTTTTTTTTTCTTTACAGAGAACCACCAATTGGCCACACGATAGTTCATTAAAGATAACAGATTTCCAGATTTCCGTGAAAATGAGCACATATCTTGTGTGTTTCATTGTCTGTGACTTTAAATATTTGAGTCGGAGAACGAAACATAATGTTGAGGTGAGAAGTTAATGGTTGTATCACAGTAGCATTGTATTATTAGAAATTTATTATCAAATACATTAGCTATGATAATACAGTTATTGTAGAATACATTTTAAGGGTTGATTTTGTTGAAACTTTGTACAAAATGAGGTGAGGGGGTGGCGTTGAAATTATAAGTACTTCTTTTGCTTTTTACTCACTGGGTAGAGTGAGACATTGAAATTTATTTAGTAAAGTATTGCGAACATCCCCCATTTGAAAACCATGGACTATGAAAGTGAGATATTGGTTGAACTATGCCTATAAAAGTCCAGATTTTGACCCCACCATGTCGTATCGCGAGTTTAGTGAGTGCCCCCCCCCCTTTCACTCCCTCCCTTGAAAAATCCTGGCTACGGCCTGTTGCGTTTGGTAAAATTTGCGACATGTCTACAGCGTTCTCCCTAGATTTTAATAATTGCGCTACATTAGTGTATGCTTTCATTTATTTATTTTTCGTATTTGTTACTTTTAAAAACTTAATTTTTTTGTGTGTTTCCACTGAAATCGAGAAAGACAATACTTCGTACGGTATTTAGATAATTGTATATAGAATTTAATAATGTGTAGCCATAAATAAAACCACTACTGTTTCACAGAGCAGAAAGTATCAATGAACTGGTTCGGTTATTTTTGCATAATATACGACACGGAACAAATTTGAAAACAAAAATATTTCTATATAACTTGGTTGTATTTCGAAGCAGCATATTTTTATACGTCTAATTTTGTGCATCGATTTCAAATTATTATTTCTATCATAATTATTCATTTTCATAAATCGAAATAATTACATTGAACACAATTCTGATTAAGCAGACAAAGAGAGATAACTCTAACGTGTTTTTCATTTAAAGGTGAGAACGTTCGCAACTCCTGATAGAATAAACCAGACTAAATATGCCTTGGATATTGCTGTTCATACTATGGAACTCTACCAGGATTTGTTTAATGTGCCGTATCCGTTGCCAAAGCTAGGTTTGTTTATTAAAGTAATATACCAATATCTTATCATTCTTTATTACATATGTTCATACTCTAGATGGGACCGTGGTGGTCGTGATCATATGGTAGTTGGATTTACAACTATCTATGCAATCAGTGTCTATCACCACTAACGTTGTGAAGTTCGAATTCCGCTCTGACGAGGTGTACTCCATACAACATTATCTGATAAAGATTGGCAGTGACTTGTGGCGAATCGGTAGTTTCTCCGGGTACTCCAGTTTCCTTCATCAATAAAACTGACCGCCACCATATAACGGGAATATTGTTGAAAGTGGAGTTAAACACCCTAACCCTATATACATACTCTAGATTCATACTTGATTAATCCGCGGAGGAACCTATGGAAATACGACCTAGATTTCCAACTGTGGAGTGCAATCACGCTAAAAAAAATGTTCACTGTAATCGGATGTCATAATAATATGGATATGTAAATTATGGATTAATCTTCATCTGTATGCTCAAAGTAAAAAGATTGTAAGAACAAAAACAAATGAATTCATCGTAATTTGATAATACCACGCTTGTATGTAAAAGAAATATTTAACCAATAATAATGGTCGTTGGTGGTCCTTTGCAAGGTAAAATCTTCTTCTGACCCTATCCACCATTTAGTATATATCTTTGGGTTTCATATGAAAACAATTTGAATTTGATTGATTGATTGATTCATTCATTCATTCATTGCTGTTTAACATGGGCACTGGCGGAGGTTCCGATGGTTCAACCCACAGAGCTTCCCAGATTGTACCTAGGGGACGGTAAGAGAGGTGTCTTCTTGATGCGGTTTGCAGACCGCAAGATTAACAATTGCGACAGAAAAGGGAAGATTTTATGACGCTTTTTAAAGTGAAATTAACACAAACTGTAGTTTTTTTTAAATAGAAATCTATATTTTGTCTTGTTCAGATCTTATGATCGTATGTTAGATTACAAATAAAAATGTTTTAAGGACACATTTTATCCGAGAACTAACTATATAACTATATGCATTAATTAATTACAAGTTATCATATGTCATGATGTCATGTGTAGTGTTTATGATTATTAACGTTGTGAGATCGAATCCCGCTGATGGCGAGGTGTACTCGATACAACATTGTGTGATAAAGTTAGTGACTTGTAACAGGTCAGTGGTTTTCTCCGGATTTCTCCACCAATAAAACTGACCACCACGATATAACTGAAATATTTTGAAAATGGCGTTAAACACCATTACCATAATCTTCTATGTCACGTGTTTTAGATATGATTGGAATACCTGACTTTGTATCAGGTGCTATGGAACATTGGGGTCTAATAACATATCGTGAGATTAACATGCTGTACGATGAAAAAGAAGCCTCCTCTGCAAATCTACAACGTGTGGCAACTGTCATTGCACACGAGATATCACATCAGGTTTGTGTATAATAGCAAACACGAACACATATTATTGGAATAATAAATTATATGGATATGATAAAGGTGTGACGTTGTTTCATTGTCAGAAACAGATTAAAAGCATGTATAAGAATATAGTAGTTTACGTTGCACCATTTGGTTCACATTTATTAAAGGTGTATTATATAAAGAATAAAATGAAAAACCAAGCATACCACACCACCAGAACAGTCCCAAAATTTAATCGGAATAATACCTTAAAATTATGAGAGAACAATCAAGTGGTAACGGAGGTGAAACCTTTTTAATGCATCCTTTGTTTCATTTTGGAATTGCTTTTAATTTATTGAAATGGGTTACATGCGTTTAAGAGAAAACAACACCATGTACTGTTTGTTATTTCTTAAACTGTTGTTGTCTTCATTTTTCAAGTCTCCTTTCTCTCAAAATGTCCTCCATACTCCTAGCAATGAAATGTTTTCAGCCTTTTTATAAATCTTACTAATATAAAAGACCATTTATGTAAAGATAAAAATAAGTGAACCTTGTGTTCAGCTTTTCGTTTGTATATTGTACTGGCAATGTTCTTTGCTTTTCCGCCAATTTTAAGTAGTAATTTTATTATCATGAAAGTCATGAATCTTGAAAAAGAACAGGTAAACACAAATAAAATCAAGTAAACACAAATAAAATCAAGTTTTCTAAAACAAAGAAAATGAAACCTACAAGAATACATTAGAAAAAAAAAATGTCTTGCATTCTGGAAAACTAACAGAAAAATAAATAAGATAATAATAATAATAATAAAATACCAAAGCTTAAACGCTTGTGTGGAAATTGACTCAGCATTATGTATGGCATAAATATACTATCTACAAGACAATTGTAAACGATTTAAACTTTTATCCAGCACATCATACATGTTACCTTTTGTAGTGGTTTGGAAACATTGTAACTATGGACTGGTGGGACGATCTGTGGCTAAATGAAGGATTTGCAAGTTTTATTGAATATCTTGGTGTGGATTCATTTCAACCAACGTGGCATATGGTATGTTATCATGCATTACTTTGCTAAAATTATCCGGACAGTGTATGACATATCGACATATTAGACAACATGTAATTAGCCCTTTGCTAATTGTTTTTGTTTTTTCCGCAATGTTAGTGATATACGGTATACCATTTCATTTATAGTTTTAATATACTATTGCTGTACAAATCAATCATTACATAGAAATTATAAAGGAATTCATAATATAGCATATGAAATAACTGCTACGGTGGTGTAATGGTTAGTTAGCGTGCTCGCGCCGATTGCGGTAGGTCGTGTGTTCGAACCCCAAAGGGTGAAACCAAAGACTATTTGCTGCTTCTCCGATAAACAATATTTACATGTAAGACTAGTTGGCTCGAAATTAGAATAATGTGCCAGAGTGGAGTGACATGTCTACCCGAGTACTGATGTTTCTGATACCTAGCACTATAAAGGTCCAACTAGGCATGTTGATCTAGTGTAAAGCGGACATCATCATCATCTCGCCAATATATAGTTGATAAATTGTTCATTTGGCATTAAGCAACAATCACTCACTCATTATCTTCAGTAGTTTAGTAAACCCACAGTTAAACCATGGTCAGATCAAACCAGTTTAACACGACCAACGCTATTCTTGCTAAGACTGCAATTATAGGAGCAGTTTATGTTGAGAAATAAACCATGTGTTTTCAGTACGTTATTTCTATCTTATAATATTTTTCATGCACTAATCTCTTTTAGATGGAACAATTTTCTACAGAGGATGCACTTCCGGTGATGATAACAGATTCCAAAATATCATCACATCCCATTATTGTAAACGTACAGAACCCAAACCAGATAAATGAAGTGTTTGACAGTATATCATACAGCAAGGTAGGACCTTGTGTTGATACCATGTTATACAACGAGCATCATTTGTAGCCATGACGACAGTATATCATACAGCATCTATGTAATCCTGTTGATCATATATTATACAAATAGAATAACGACAGTTTTGAAGGTTGAGACAGAGAGTATCGCAGCGAGTCCGATAGGACGAGTTGTGATGCTAATGAGAATGCATGTCGAGACCTTCAAAACTGACATCATTGTTTTATCGCTATTAAACGTAATAATTTGACGTCGCACTGACCGATTTTGTCCATGATCAGAGTCAGTACATTGATTCTGACAATATCACCCAAATAGATCAAATTCCCAAATTACCGATAAAGCTTAGGGTCACTAAGTATATTCTTTTCTATATAGTCCATACGAAAGTGTATAGACAAAGTATAACAATAGAAAAAAAAACAACGATTCCTGTTGCGACCATTTTAATCAGTCTTAGCTTGTTCTTAGTAAAATAAACTAAGGTTTGCATTTATCATGTTTATTATTACGGTTTGACTTTGAAAAACCGAATTAATAAGAACTAAAAACAATAAGTCCGTACTATTTTGCATTTTACCTTCGACGACAACCACAATTAATGTTTCCTTTGTTGGTTTGAATGGTAAATAAAGGTACACAAAACGATCGTCATGAATTGATCATATCACTATGAAATTGGAAATTTAATATATGGGTATTCGTGAAATGTAAGAATTGTCAAGGAATGGGTCAACATTTTCACTACTACCGCTAGTTTGTTCAAGAGTTGTCTAGCATTATCTTATTTGGTTTTCATCAGGTTAATGGTATAACTACCGTACAAAATTGAAATAAAAATGTTTAATTCAGACTTCCAAGCAAAAACATTTTATGAATAGGAGATGAAATACTGTATATAGGTTAGCCGCTGAATCAATCTCTGGTGTTATAATACCATGATTCACCTGATGTTTTTAACATGACAGCAATTTATATATACATGTATATATTTTTCAGGGAGCTTCAGTAATACGTATGTTGGCATCTATAATGGGAAGCAATAAATTCTTTGGTGGCATAGGGGTAGGTTTTTATTTGTTTAAACCCGTCATTCGGAATATCGAATTAGCAACATGATGACTCTTTAATCAAGTAATAACATCGACATCTCATGATATGATATACATTAGTAATGCATTTCCATATTACAGGTCATTTGGCTTCTTACCTTTCGCTTTTTGATTTTTTTTTTTTTTGATTTTTTCTTATTTTTAAAGCATTCATTTCATTTCACATGATCACACAACCAGTATCTTATCGAAATAACAGTGTAAGATCTAAGCTAATATTATATACATTATATATTAAAATTTGGTACTGGTAAGAAAAAGAAACATTGAGGTTTTGAAATGAAAAGGTCATCAATGTGGTTGGTCTTTTTTATAAAGAGAACAGAAACGCTTCCTATGTATAAAGAGAAGACAATCTCTACCTGACTGAAAAATAACCATGTATTATCATTGTACAATATCATTACATTACATACAATTTGGGCTAACCACTGTCCATTTGTGAATGTACCCCACATTATTAATTCCATACATTACATGTACTGCATTATACCAGAATGTGATTGCTTCCCCTTATTGCAGTATAGGTCTAATAGCATTCCTTTTTTTCTTCAGTTTTAATGCTAATTGCAGGCGATCTGTAGAAGGAAGTTGAGAGTATTTCTATATTATAATATTTCTTTATGTTATTTATGATTTAGTATGTCTTGCGTTCCGCTTAAAATCCATAATATGTAGGAATCTTACACCCATCCTCGTGATAGTGGTCAAAATGCGATATATGGAAACATTGTCCCGAACTCAATCTATCCTTAAAGTATTGTCAAACATAGAAATGAAAATTCGGAATGTTTCCTTCACCAGTCCTGTTGTAAAGCATAATTATCTAGAGTGAGATGCTGTATATATAGTTTTCAGATGTAATTGTACTTTTTTATGCGATACCAGAAATATACAAGAAAATCAGCAGCATTGATATTGTTTAGCCTTGACCAACTTTAAATGAGTGCTTAATACACCAATGTAAATGAACTATGATGAAACAATGTAAAAGTAATCATTCTATTCGATCTTTTATATTATTTGGCTCTCCAACTGTTTGGCTGTTCGCACTTATTATATATTTTTATTTTTATTTTACCTTTGAACATTGAAATACTATTTAATCAACTTTTAGGGTGTCTACTTCTTTTGCAATTACACAATGCAAGTGGATTTTCCTAACTCTGACTAAACTTTGTATAGTTCAACGGGGTTGTCTTGAAGAGAAGGGTGTGGCAAATATATTCCATTTTCTTTACTGGAACATTTTACTAAGCTGTATATAAATAAACGTAGATACAAACTTTTATTTTTTAATTGTATTAAAATAATTAAATTAAATTACTTTATTATACCAACACATAGAATATATAACACTCAAGTATGGATAGATTTCCAAACACAGGGAAGATTCAGATGCAATGTCAACCACCACAAAAACACAACCAATAAAAAAGGAGTAAAATATATAAGGGTCAGAAACATGCATCCAAAACATTATCGAGTGTCAGATGATGGCTCGCCGAAGAGATAGGACCGTATGTCCTCCTATATGAATACCATTATACTTCCCAAACACTAGTACAGGAAAGTGTACATTAGAAACATGTCTGGGCAACAATTTGCACATGCAAATTTCGCAATGATTCATCAAGTCATAGTTGTTTTCATATTGTTTCTGATCCGGTGATTTCCGGTTTGGTTTCACGTGCGTCTACTGAAATCATGCTTAATTATGAATGTTATGTAACATAAATTGGTATATTTTCAGAGATATCTTGATCGCTATAAATGGTCAAACGCTAAAACTGATGACTTGTGGGCTACACTTGGGGAGGTAAGTGATTTGTTTATATCCACCTGCTACGGAATGATTATTTTGTATCTGCTGTTAGTATTCATCCTTCTTAATCATAAACACACAAATAGGTCTTTAATATATATTTAGCACCAAAGTAGTCACAAAATGGGGAGTAGAAAATGTTAATTATTGTGAAATAAATGTTAGTATACTCCCTTTAGTAAAGCCCATTTACCAATGCACATACATTACAAGTACTAAATTGGGTATAATTTTGAAATTGTTATGCTTAACTTATTCTAATTTAAAAATCAGAAGCCGCAAATCGAAATAGGACGGGCAATACAAGGGCTACAATACAAATAGCAAGGGTCCACAAAACACGAAACAGAAAACTAACGATTGCAACACAAATTCAATTGAATGCCGGGAATCAACTCAGGTACTCCGGAATGGTTAGCAAATTCTTCTCAAGTAGTGGCACTCGTATTGTTATTCATGCTAAAAGCCGGTAATAAGTGATGTTCAGCTTATACAGTTGCGTTTGTAATATTCAGGTTCAACAGGGCCTTTCAGTTAAGGAGGTGATGGATACGTGGACCAGACAAATGGGATTTCCTTATCTAAATATAACTGTAACAAATAATGGAGGGACCACTACAGTGAAAGCAGTACAGAAACGATTCCTAGCTGACATCTCTACAGATTATGATGAAGCAGAATCTCCTTATAGGTTAGTTATTTGGGGGATATAATGCAAATTCTAATGCAATTGTAATGTAACGCGTATTTTCATTGGCTCTCGAGGGCCGTCAAATCTGCAGTTGACAGGCCTGAATGAATCATTCTATATTCCTACGCCAAATGCACTTGTTTGTAAACAATATGGCTGACTCAGATGCCGAAGCGGCAGCAGACGACATCCTTCCTGTACAGATTTAACGTAGGTTCAATAAACTAAGTACATTCCATAGTACACAGCTTATCCCCAGTGCCTTTCTTTCTGTTTTTCTGCATATATTTGTTTATTCCAAACATAAAAGTACACTTCAAAGTTTTTCTCCCAATTTCAGTTTTGAAAATAAAAATATAAAAATTATCTCAATATTTGGATACAAGTCCTACAAATTGTCATGATCAATGCCTAGATAAATGAATTGAAAAAAACAGTCTGTTTCTATTTTCATTTTACAAAAAAAAATGAACTGTATGTGCAGAGCAAAAAAATGCATCATTTTCTTCCGTACGATGTTCGTCCCCAGTTCACGGTAGTTGTGCATTGATGTTTTCTCCCGTTGCTTGCAATGTTAGTATGCAGAGTTCTTGAAAATTTTTTGGTTGTGTCAGACATTCGGACTGACAACCTTCAAGATTTTGTCAGTCCGAACAAACTTTTGTCAGTCCGAACATTTATAAATAAAATATTATATTAACTTGTTTTTAGCCTTGTGTTTTTTGCATGATTTCACTAGTATTTATGCATTTATTCAGATTCAATTAATAATAACATCATTTGACCATCTAACAAGATAGTTTAGTTGCCCATTACCTACGCTCATTTCTTAACCATGGCCTCTTATCTTTCCATGATTCGAGGAAAAGACGTTTGCGTGTTTCCTCGTATTTCTTTTTTTTTATCGACGTGTGGCAATGGGTCAACCTTTCTTTTAACCCCCGGCTTCGCATCCGTATGAAACTGTATTGGCCATGCGGCCATCTTGTCAAAATGTCAGTGGGATTGCGTTATATTACATCATGAGTTATTTTACATCTGGTTTACATTAATTATTTATTACATTTATACATTACCTTTTTGTATTTCTCATGATACCAGTTGAAGAGATCCCAACAGTGCATGGAGCACAATATAAGAATGAAAAGCGGATGTTTCCGAGTGATTGCAGGGATATACACTAACTTTTGAACCATGGTCGCCACCTGGTCTCCTAACTTTCATTTTCAAGGAGCCCAACA
>MJUT01041050.1:165115-182615 GCA_002080005.1 Gigantidas platifrons | reverse complement strand
TTATTATATGTCATTCTGTATGTTATGCAAGGGTTATGGTTATGTTGTTTAGCGACATTTCCGACAATATCTCAGTGGCTGTCAGTTTTGTTGGCAGAAGAAGCCAGATTATCCGAAGAAAACCACTGACCTGCCGCAAGTCATTGCCAAACGTTATCGCATAATATTGTATCGGGTACACGTCGCCATGAGCAGGGTTCAAACTCACAACTGTAATGGTGATAAGCACTGGTTGCATTGTAGTTATAAATGCAACTACCATGTGTTATATATATGTTGTTCATCTACGGCCTTTAATATTGTAGATATATCTTTAACATATTCATTAAAACCTTATGTTTACCAGGTATCGTTGGCATATTTACCTGAATTACATTACAAACGATGGTACTACCGGTCAACAGTGGTTGAACAAAATAGATGGTGAGTATACTAACAACATCATAATCATGCCCATTGTCATCTCGATTAATCTAAACTATTCATAATATAATATACTCTAAGTAAAACATTCGGGATTGTGTATTCTGCGTTCTTCTTAAGACAAGCTTGAAGATATCAAAGGGGTAAGCGGAAGCCGTAAATCGAAACAGGACAGATACTACAATGGTCAGCATGCCACATAATGGTCGATAAAATACTACAGAGGAAACTAAAGATTCAGCAACACGAACACCGCTAGACACAACATGAAATGGTAAATGTGATATATTATAGCTCACATAAAAATGTAAAGATTCTGATTGGATAACAAGCCGTATACATCAAGCTATGTATACGTCTGTAGCCGTATACATAAGACATATTCCTATCCCGTCGAGGGGCCCCTGTATATTTCAGTCTCCCAAAAACGATAACAACATGGACGACAAAAAATTCCGCTTCACTGAATCAATAGCATAATACGGAAAAATACATGTATTTTTACCAAATTAAATGTTGTTTTTATACTCAAAACGGCTTTATGAACAAAAAAATATTACAACATATAATTCCGTCACAAATACCTGATCGANTCAGCAAACTCCTATGTTTAACAGGTTTATATAAATGTTACGATTGTTGCATTTTTCCTTTAATTGTGATATTCATTGGTTTTTGTTTTTTTTTTATTACAAACATCAAAGTCACCCATTTTCATTAAAGCTTTTGCTTACCAATGCCGTTCCGATTTAGAAAACATGAACGTCACAACCTTCCTTATGACGTAAAAAATTATGACGTCTCAGCAGAGGTTATCAAGAATTGTGTAAAGTACATTTTTGTAGGACGATGTTTGTTGATATTTCTAACACTACAGTTCCTAATTTGATATATGTATAAACAAAATAATGTTAACTAGCTAATGGTGTCGATGACTTTTATTTATTTTTGCCATCTTCACAGGAATTATCGTTTAAATGTTAGGAGAATTTGGTGATAACTCCTGCTGACTGTTGATAAGTCCTGCTCAGCCCACGCGGACTTTGATACGAGTTTTGCTTATGGAGCCAGCAGGTAGATATATCCGGAGGGAAGGATGATAAAGTTGGGTTCTGTATTTAAAAAAAAAACAATGGTTAAATCCGTAATAAAAATGTATATCTGTTATTCAGCTATCAAACAGGGTATATAATGTGACGTTCCCAGCTTATAAAAATATGATGATGATGATATATAGAAATCTATAACGTCACAAGTTTAAAGAATGTAGTATTTTAGAAACGATATATCGTTAAGACATTATAATTTTAGGATTATAGAAAACCAAGTTCTGTTTTTAACTGATATTTGATTTGAATTACAAAGGATAAAAGTCATGCAAAATTTTTCTCTTTCTCTTCGATAATAATTTATGCATTGAAAATTCCAAATTAGTTTGGCGTTTCCATACGGCACTGGCATCGTTTTTTGTTTTTGTTTTTGTTTTTTTTCTTTTCTTCCTTAAATATGAAGATGTGAGCTATAATATAATATAAATCATAATCCGTGAATGTGACATTATATACCCTGTCTAAGACCGGAATAACATATAATGTATAGATTATGTCTTATATATGTAAGACTCGGATCGACGTCCGGACTCAAATCGACGTCCAATCCTCAAATCTACGTCCAATTCTCAAATCGACGTTCAATATGACGTCACGAATGCATACTCCAAAATACGTCACACCCGTTAGGACATGGTTTTGAAACAATAATGGGAAGGGACAAGACCAGATTCAGAGTACATTGTACATTCTACTTTAGCGGACCCTAACCCTAATCCTAACTTAACCTTAACCCTAAGCCTAACCCAAACCCTAACCTTAACCCTAACCCTAAACCTAACCTTAACCCCAACCCTAACCCTAACCCTAAATCTAACCCTAACCCTAACCTTAACCCTAACCCTAAACCTTAACCATATTCCTAACCCTAACCCTATCCCTAACTCTAACCCTAAACCTAACCCTAACCCTCACCCTAAACCTAACCTTAACCCTAAATAATATTAATGAATGGAAAATGCTCTAAAAACACAAAACAAAACAACAACGTTAAGAAACAGATAAAAAAAAAACAAGCAAAACAAAACTGTTATTACAATTAGTTTTGACGGCAAACTTGATCGTACAAACAGACCTATTGTAGATATGCGAGTTTGGAAAGGACGCCGATTTGAGAATATTCTAAAATTGGACCGTGATTTGAGATAATGGCGTCAGTGGACGCCGATTTGAGGTCTATCATATATAACTATGATTTGTTTTTATCACGGATCTGTTACACATGCCGTATCATGTTTAAGTTTGTTTTCAACATATTACCTTCTACGACATGGCTTTTTCTTACATTGCTGCAGAAGAAATGAAAATGCATCCAGACATAAAAATAAAGCTCTAATGATAATGCAATTCTCCCAGTCATAATAAAAATAAAACAAAACATATATAAATTGTTATCCTATTTTCCTTTTGAGGACAATAAGGCAAAAAATCAATGCATTTATTTTTTGATTATTTTATTTCAGAGAAAACATTTAATATAGCCGCTGATGTAACAAATGGCTGGATCAAATTTAATGTAAATCAGACAGGATTTTATCGTGTTTTGTACCCAGAATCCATATGGCATTCATTCTCACAGCAGTTACAACTTGACCCAACGGTGTGTACGCTTAGTTATCACGTGATTTTAAAGTATTGCTATGTGTTTATATAGATTTGATGATGCCCAGCAATATTTCCACGTAGACACGGTTGTATTTTTCCTCCCTTCAAACTGGATACATTATATGGAAACTGAACATTCCGAAACACATGGTCGTAATTCGGTTGTTTTCTTTTGTGATGTATGTGTCAATTTGTGTTTTGTATGTTTGTGTATCCGTTACTAGAAATTATTTTTTGTAAATTGAAAGTAGACTCTTGTCTCTTGAATTACAAGTCTATTGCCAATAATAATCAAAACTTGGATTAGCTTTCTGCATTTATTTCATTTTGTGTTCTCACTTTTTTCTATCATGACTACCTTTTGAAATCCCGTATCCAGGTCGACAAATTCCTTGACAGAAAAATTTCAAAACGAAATAGTGCTAACCTATACGTTCCTTCAAAAGTGAATTTCATATATAACGAACTTATTTGTCGAATTCGTGTGACAGATTTATAATTTCTGTTTTCATAATTTATTCCCAAATTATGTTATAGACTTTTTGGAATCAGTTTATGCTTTGTTGGATTCTGTCTAAATGTTATATTATTTCTTTGCAATGTTTCAAATTTACATCTACAGATTATGACAGATGTGGATAAGTCTGGTTTAATTGATGATGCGTTCAACCTAGCCCGCGGTGGATACCTATCATATGATACTGTATTAAGCCTGACATTGTACTTAGATAAAGAAATGCAGTATTTACCATGGGATAGTGCACATTCGGCCTTTACATATATTACAGATATGTTCGAATTTGGTGGAGATTTTGCCACTTGGAGAGTAAGTCGATATAATAAAATATACATTTCTAATTTTTGCTAATATAATCTTGAACAATTTACAGATTGATACAATTTTGAGTCAATGTTTTGCACAGAATTTCAAGGTAACCTTGCACGAAGTTTGATCATACATGATGAGTTTATTCCAGAAAACACGTATTGCGCACTAAATTAGATATCTACGTTTTTACTACAGTTTTGTCATGCTTGACTAATTATTGTTTAGCGTCAACTGTGTTTCAGGAATAGTAACCGATTAATTGTTAACAAACGAGAACTGTGAATAATTAAACAGGTGGTCGTTGTCTTATGAAGAAACCACACAAGTCGGAAAGTGTTGCCGTACACCACAAAAGGCTCAGACATAATTATATGTTGCGTGGTTTCTTTTTTACGTACAAAAAATGAGCATAATGCATTTTTACTCAACGTTCTTACGGGGAGCTGTGTATTTGGTATATGACATGCAACCATCAAACGCACTTTTCGGTTTGTACTACTTGTTATTTTTTATTCGCCTTTCTTCTTGACGTGATGATCTGTACCTCTGTACCATATTCAGATTTAAACATGTCGTCAGAGATTTTTAGAGAAACTGCCACTATATATAGAGTTTTATTTTTCAAATGATTTTTTGTAGAAATATATTCTCAGTAAGGTAAAACCTGTAATGGATCATATCGGATGGGATGACAACGGCGACCACTTACAAAAGTAAACATTTATTTTATTTATTACTTTGTCATGTCACTGTTTGTTCGTATATTATTTTCTTGTCATTTTACACTTTTCAACAAAGAGCAAATTTTAGTATATATTTGATTAAAATCAATAATTATATAAACTTTGTCTTTACTGTTAATTATACGTTGAAATTTGTTTCTATCAAAATAAGCAACACTCCATTCAGTCGTACATAGAATTACTAGTGTTATTAAGGAGATATTAATTATGGAAGCAGTCAGTCGTTATGAACTGCGTACCTATGTTATCATTATGCATATGTGTGCCATGCACTTATATCAAAATCGAAGGTGAAACCTGAGACTTTGATACATGGAGGTGCGGATTAAGATTTAGGCCTTATGTACTAGCAGTATCTGGGACCTCTTAAGTACCCAAGGTGTACTGGATAGAGTCATAATATTTTGGGCCAAAAATAAGGGTTTTGGTCAACAGTTATACTTGACGTTATATGAAATTATATGAACTTCTGTGTTACGAATATTAAATATATTGTGTATACTGTTTAAGATTAAAGCAATCTTTATAAAAACGCTGTTCTCTCGGTTCTATATGAGGGTTGGAATTTTACTCACATGTGGAAAGCACTTGCACGACCACATTCTTTCACTGAGAGGGATGATTTGTATCCATAAAACTAGTTTAACTCCGCCACTTTTAATTGAAGTTCATGTACCTCATGTTCAAGTGAGCAGTCATGTACTTGTGTGCTAGGGATATCGATTTTGCCTCTTTCTACGATTTTGATATTTTATTTTGGAATGGTTCCGAAAGTGTGATATTTTTTGCTTTTCATCTTATTTTAAATTATAGGTTGATGAGATCCAATATCATTGAACTGACATGTAGAATGGGCAACCGAGAATGTCTTGCAAATGCAACTGAAAAATTTAGACATTGGATAAATAACGGTTTAAGGTAAACAAAGAAGTATATATTAACGAATGATATGTATACACCTACATTGACTATTTGTATTGTATTTTCCTTTCTAGCGGTATCTCGAAGTCTGTTTTGGGAATATCCGGTAAGTGTTCCCATGCATATGCTACATTCAAACTTTGGTATTTATAAACATAGGTTTTACTTTTCGTAGGATATATAAGGACAAGTCTATATATTGACCTATCGGACTACAGCTATCAGCATGTGCAATGTTAAATGATAAACAATGTGAAGACCATTATAGATACTACTATTGGGAAACCAACAAATCGACAAAAACATTGAAATTATCGTTTGTCCATAAGCGTTCAGATCTTGGATTTTAATACTGCATGATTTGGTAAAATCGTCGCTGATTGGTCGATTTAAAATATGATCCCGACTTAACCCCATATGAGATGACATTGGATATTAATTAAATTTTATGTTCTAAATTTACTAACGGAAATCAGTTATGCGCTAAGCTGCTTCGTCCTTTTAATGCCTTTGATTTTGTTTTTTTTTTTAAGTGTTTTTGCGTTGAAAGTTAATATATACCTTCAAAACATGAGTATTTGGCGAGAATCGACCAAGAACAAACGTTTGTTTTCGTTGTTTTATGTGTGCAGCTTGTCTACCAGCATCATTATTTATGCATGTCCCAATTACCGAACTACATGCGCAATGGCACTGATGTTTACACCTCAACATGAGTTTGAACTCTCAACGCTTGCTTCCATGTTGGTGGCCTATGTTAATTCTTGTGTTATTATAATTCGCCAAAACTTCTTTCCTATTTCTTTTTCTAGTAGAATCGTTTAAGATTTTAGTACGACCATGTACAGGTTTTCCATAAGCAGACATTTTCCCCAACAACAGAATTCGCACATGTGTAGTAAAAGGTCACATGAATAGTGGCGTATATCGTCGTACAGACAGGAATTTATGTTGGAGATGTGTTTTCATGAAAACAAAAGAGAATGGGTCACATTTGTATTTTAAAACTCGATAATTAGTGTTAATTTATGTTTTTAATGTACTCCTTGTAAAAGATATCTGGACAAAAAAAATCACCAAAATCAACTGCGTTATACCTTTGAAGAGTACACGTAACTAAATACACACAATTATGTTCATAGCTTTCTTCAGCTTACAGTTTATTCTAATTAAACAAACGAAGTGTATTAGGTACTGAAAGCGCACTGACAATCTTTATCTATTACAAAAATAAATAGCAATTATTATGCTTCATACTTCTACTCCATCATTACTATCAATCAGAATATGTTCTTCCTAAAACAAGATATATCATACGATAGAACCTTTAGGCGCTTCTACTGGTCCACTGAGGACTGCACCAAATATCTACAAGTAGACAAACAAGTATGTAAATATTATGGACAGAAAAAAGACAGTATCAGTATTTTTTCTCCCAAAATAAACTTCTAAGTGAACGCTTGTTTATGTGTACTGGTCACTACCCAAACATCGATCATTTAAATCAGTTGCAGAATTATCTTGAATAATGGCCTCAAAACCGGTTTACATCCATTATATATAATACAATAGCAAAAACTGCATTTAATTAGATTGGGATGTTTTTGTCAATATTTCAGTTATATCGTGGTGGTAAGTAATACCACAGTAGGAAATCGGAATAACTGGAGAAAACTAGCGACACACAGCATTCACTGACCACTGACAGTACTACATATACTCTTAGTGTATGTATATATATTGGAATATAATGATATTTTCCTGATTTGTCTTCAGTGTTCCTCCAAACTTACGGACCCTAGTTTATAAGTATGGAATGCAAAACAGTGATTCTGTAGATGACTGGAATTTTATGTGGAACAAATATAAAACAGAAACAGTCCCACAAGAAAAGACGAAACTTTTATACGGGTTATCTAGGAGTCGAACAGTTTGGCTGCTGATGAGGTAAGATCCTGAATACTTGTAAATGTAATGAGGCATACCAATGCACAATGTAAAAAAATGGAGATAATAGAAGAATAAGAGTCCAACCATATCGCCGGTATACTGACAAAACACGCATACCTTGTTGATTAATTATTTAGCTTTTTAAAAAAAATATTAGATAATAAGTTAAATAACATGTTACTGAAATACACATCAAAATATCACATGAAATAGCGGAATATATTATATGAAATGTTTTAATAGTCATGACATATTTTAGTATTGTAATATAAGTTGCAACATATTACTAGAATTGTTGCAACATCATGAAATTTCACCACTATTAGTACTTGATTCTATGAATATTATTATATAAAGCGTAATAGATTTTACCATCAGTTGGGAAGTAAGTGATCTTTGCCCAACGCCAATTTACATTTGTAGCATCGCGGCGAGAACAAGTTATTTTTTGATGATATCTGTTTTGAACGAACATGTAGTGTTTGATGTTTGCAGTGCAAGTATTTATATGTCGCTTCGCGTATACAGAAATAAAACATGCATGGTCAATTAACTCAAATCATAGTTCCAAAAGTGTCTCCATTTGTTCATAGTACTGAATACATACTGGAGGTTGAATATGTACGCTCCTTGTCAATATGTATTATTAAAAGAATGGGTTGTTATTTTACTTCCTGGTGTATTTCGTCATATCTACATGGATTTCTTTATCTAGGTATCTAGACTATGCAAAAGACGAGACTAAAGTACGATCTCAAGATTTTTTCAGAGTTATAACATACATTTCACGGAACCCTGTCGGAAGGGGATTAGTCTGGGATTGGATTAGATCTAATTGGGAATATTTAGTTGGAAGGTAAGCTTAAGAATAACGGATTTTCATTTTACGTTTTCTGACCTTATATACAATGCCAAATATGCAAGAATTAATTTTGTAATTACAAGAACAAGCAACAAATTATATCTAACCATATATGCATGGATTATCAGTAAAGTGAAACATTTGTGCTATATATGGAGTAAATACATTAAAGACTGCTAAAACATAAATGGGATGGAACATAACAAATATGGTAGTCCTGATAGACCAGTAAAAGTCAAACAATATGGAAAGTGCTTCAACATGATAGGAGTACTATTCTGTTCCAAACAGTGCACGCGTCCTGGAAGCATCCTTTTTTAAAGTACACGTAGATATCAACGGGGCTATACAATGGTCAAAGAATAATGACAAAAATGGTTGAAAAAACATTACACCAAACACGTATCTTTGCGCAACCCAACTAAAAACCTTGGGTGAACTCAGGTACTCTGTAAGGAGAGGTATCACTAGAAGCACAACCCGAAATAATTGCACGAAAGAAAGCAATGATATAATGCAAATTTTTGCGAGCCAAGAGGAATATAGCTGTTTTGGTTTCAAGAGTATATAATGGAAAAAAATCATGACATATTTCTTTAAGTCTTATTGATATTTTGTATTCTTCTTCAAAGTAAAAATATTTGACAGGATATGAATTGTATACCGAAACAAATGAAATTGTTTGAATAAAGCTGTGTAGACATTATGTATTCACATTCATTATTATTTTATACGTTCTGTTTTCTAGATTTACAACATATTCAAGGTCATTGGGTAGATTAGTGCCAGCAGTAATTTCACACTTCAATACAGACTTCGAACTCAAAGAGGTAATTTAAACAAGGGATGTATTTTACAATGTAAAATGTTTCTCACAATCACAATTTTAAAAATACTCACAAAAGCAAGTAGTTCGAATATGTGTCATGCCTGGAGATTTAAGGGGATACGATATAGTTACAGGGGATAACTTCCATATGCATGTACCCTCCGTAAGGCATTTGACGTTTCACTAAAAAGACATTGCATAAACATATTCTGATAGTGAACATTTGATGTTACAATGGGAAACGTCGTTAAGATATCGTTAAAAATGGTCAGTCCCAATTATTTCAGTTCTGATTCAACCATCTTTATTCTCTTGTCTGAATTCTGCTTGCTTGTGTGGAAATGTCATTTTGTCAGTCTTCTCTTGTACTTACCATCTGTGTTTATGTAACGTAAATCTATAGTTTTACGGTTCCAAAACCAATAATTTAGATAAGAATAACATCAACTACTTTTTGTTTTTGTTATGTGTCTTGTCTTGTGTGTTTTTGTTATGTGTCTTGTCTTGTGTGTTTTTGTTATGTGTCTTGTCTTGTGTGTTTTTGTTATGTGTCTTGTCTTGTGTGTTTTTGTTATGCGTCTTGTCTTGTTTGTTTTTGTTATGCGTCTTGTCTTGTGTGTTTTTGTTTTGTGTCTTGTCTTGTGTGTTTTTCTTATGTGTCTTGTCTTGTGTGTTTTTGTTATGTGTCTTGTCTTGTGTGTTTTTGTTATGTGTCTTGTCTTGTGTGTTTTTGTTATGTGTCTTGTCTTGTGTGTTTTTGTTATGTGTCTTGTCTTGTGTGTTTTTGTTATGTGTCTTGTCTTGTGTGTTTTTGTTATGTGTCTTGTCTTGTGTGTTTTTGTTATGTGTCTTGTCTTGTGTGTTTTTGTTATGTGTCTTGTCTTGTGTGTTCTTGTTATGTGTCTTGTCTTGTGTGTTTCTCTTCTTCCTTCAACTGTTGTTTCTTTATAGCATTTTTGTATAATGTAACAACCCAGTGTATTTAAAAATTTCAAATAAACAAAAGGGGAGATGTTTGATCCCATAAAACAAGCGTAATACCGCCATTTCCTTTTATTGAAATGCATACTTCAAAGGGGGGATGTTTATACTATAACTAATTGACGAGTTTCAATATAAAAAATATGGCATGAGTGACATATTTTTGATAATGAAACTCGTCAATTAGTTATAGTATTTATTATATAGATAAACAAAAATGTTTCGAATAGAATTAAATATAAAATTAGTTTAATTACACTATATTACGTGTATAGTGTAGGGATATACTATAATGTGTATCGCTTCAAAAAACATGGCGTCACCCACGACAATAAAATAATTAAAATGCTTACATTGAAATATTATTTTAGTTAAATATGATCAAAATTGAAGCGTACACGAAACCAAATAATGTCTAATCTTTACGTTTCAAATTGGAAGTCTTCATATGACGTTGACAACGAAATGGCGCGAAATAAAGCGAGTGAAATTAAAAACGAATTATCGTTTTTTTTTAACTCGGAAAATTCTGTAATTCACAGCTATCTATATAATAAATATATATAACCGCATCCGTGGTGTAATGGTTAGCGTGCTCGCCTCGAGTGCGTCAGAGAGTTGGTTCGAGCCCCGGTCGGGTCAAACCAAAGGCTATGCTATTGGTATTTGTTGCTTCTCCGCTCAGCAGGCAGCATTAAGGAGTAAGAGCAAAGACTGGTTGGCTCGGAATCAGAATAATGTGTCCGAGTGGAGCGACATTTCTACCAGCGGACTGTTGTTTCAGTGAGTGGAGCGACATGTCTACCCGCGGACTGTTGTTTCAGTGGGCTAGCACTATAAAAATCCAACTCAGGGTGTTGGTCTAGAACAAAGCGGACCTCATCACCATCTCATTTTAAAATTAACTTGTTCTCACCATGATATATCTGAAACATTGCTGAGTTGGAGCTAAACAACAACCACTCACTCACTCACTCACTCACTCACTCGCTCAAGGAAAAAGAACGGTCATGTATATGTTTGCTAGGGGTAACGGTTTTGCCTCTATTTCTACGATCTTGCGATTAGATGTTAGAACTGTTTTGATGGTCTGGTGTTTTTTTTCCCTATAATTTATAGCTTTTATATTGTAAACAAATCTAGTTTAACAGATTACAATTTCAAAATGATCATATTGCTATGGAAACGTTTAGTTATCAAACTTACTTTTATATAGTAAGTAACACTGCGTCGAATTCTTGAAATCCACTTTGAATTACTTTTATTAATATCTAGCACATTTTGCAGGTTGAATCATTCTTTGCCAAATATCCTGACGCCGGAGCTGGAGCACGTGGACGTATGCAAGCTCTAGAGACCATCAGAGGAAACATTGCTTGGATGAAGAACTATCAACAACCAATTTCAAAGTGGCTCTGTCACCAAATGAACACCTGTTAATATATCATACTTTTTTTTTCATTATATTGATTTGTGATTTATTTACTTGTATTTCTAGATAGATCTAAATATTTTTTCATATGGAAAGGAAAAGTAAAATCTAGTTCGCCTCCATTGTTGATACTAATTTTAAGAGATGGGTTTTATTGTTTGTCTCTCATATCCACCTATAAATGTATAACCATGTAATCTGAATTTACATGGAATAACGATGTTTATCTATGTTCACAATTTTACGTTTATTGTATACTAAAACTGTATGATACACAAAACATGTATTAACAAATTCAAAATATATAATAAATATACCATTGTTCGACATAGTAAAATGCAATGGCAGCTTGATTAAGTTCTAAAACAGACTTTGGGGTATATATGAATCATTCTACAATAGCGGTTAACAATTACTAAGACAAGATCTGAATTGTAGCATTACTTATCTCAATGTATAAAACATGATGAGGTATTGTCAGGCTTCTATTGTTTTCCACTAAGTCAGAAAATATTTAATTAAAACCCAATCTAAATGCAACATGTTTTAAAACTTTACCTACCTATTGATAATGAAACTGACTATATGTCTCTAAATTAAAGCATGTCATAGACGTCATCTGTAGAAACCTATGTTACTTTCCCAACTTTATTTTATTTTTCATAAATTACGACATGCCATGACATAGCTGAATTATTGCTAACGTTGGCATTAAACACCAATCAATCAATCATAGATTACGTCAATAATACCATCAAACTTTAAAAATGTATCTATTTAACTTAATTAAAAAGAGATGGTCGTTGAGACTGTTTTTGTCTTGTCTACCAACATCCAGTATGGGGACAATTCAGAAAAACTTTCATTTGTGTTTGACTGTCCGATCACATCTAAAACAGTATCATATATTGACCAACCGATATCAGTTCTCGGAGAGTGGTTAGTTTGAACTACCTCAGGATTTAGTAGGCTGGTTGGTCGGTTGAAAATATGACCACCTGGTGTGATCCTATACGGGATGCTGTTAGATGTTAGTGAAAAGCTAACAATATCTAATTTTAGATAGATTGTCACTAAACCAGATTCCTTGTAGCCAATGTTTATTTGAACCAATCTGATGAAAAATAGTGTGCATTAAAGAAGAACGAAACCAACTGATGATTTGGGGTTTTACAGAATTTAGAACTAATAAAAATATGAAAATATGACTTTTTTAATGAAAATTTGACAAGGACTGGTGATAAAGCACCTTTATATCTGATTAATTTTAAATTTCCCGCTAAACATGGAGACCGCGATTTCTCACTTATCAGTGACGTAAATCCTTCTATTCCGATTTACCTGTTCAGCTTAACTTCATCAAAACAATAATATCATTTTTGGAATTCCGTCATAATGGATAGACATTCTAAAATATAAATGCTTTTAAAACAAATACGAAGGGTACAATTAGTGGTATAACTATTACATGCCATCACATCTGAATTTTCATTGATGTATTTTACAGCGTACATTACTTAACCTTGTATTTTTATTATTCACATCAAATATTAATGGACAAATTATTGTGTATATTTTGATTACCGCATATAGTGCATCTTTAGACTATTTTGTATTTGTAGTTACAATTTAAATGGATATCTTTAAACAGTTTAATTATGATGATTGTGTTTTTCTATCTTCTTGACTCCACCAATAAAGATGACCGTCACGATGTAACTAAAATGTTATTGAAAGTGGCGATAAACACCATAGCTCTAACCCCTATTTCCTGGTGGTCATCTTAATAATATACCAATTAGGACTGTGAATGTATTATTTGCTATTTAGGGTTTTGTTTTCGTCATACTCGAATTGTGTACTAAACATTTTGCATAGTGGTGGAAGGCATTGCAACAATGTCTGTCCCAAGTGTCTACTTTGCGACGACCTTAAGTAGTTGAACTTCCATTAAGCTGTGTAATCAGTTTTATATCATCAATTCATGATGCCGACCATTGTAAACATTGTGAGGGATGACTTTATATTAGGTAGTTTTGTCTTGGAGTGGGAGTTGTTAGGTCTGTTGCGTTGTCTTTTTAGATTTTATACTAATTGCCATAAACGTTTTTTCCAAATGTGAAGAATGTATCTCATGTTCCTCCTTCGCAGTAGTTCTGATACTGGAGCTTTTTAATTATCATTGAAATCGTATACTCGTTTTCTAACAATTTGAAATGGAACGGTATATGTTCACTAGTTCAAAAGATCATTATCGTATCAATAATTTCTTCCCTTCTCCCTCCACTCTTTGATTTGATTAATTTTATATTGTAATGGTGCTGCCATGTGACGTCATATCCGTGTACTTTTATAGTTCTATGTACCTTGGTGATTTGATCTAGTCACCACGTGTTATTAGCGTGCTTTTGAGATTGTAAATATTTAAACTGATTGCAATATATGCTTCCAGAAATTAATTCTACATAGAAATGTCTAGAATTTTCTCTCCTGCACGACGGTTAATACTAAAGAATAATATTTTCACCTCTAAATCAACCGTTAAAATGACCGATGATTTGACTTGTGGATTCTAATCCCCAGTTCTGATCCGATCATCAATTTGCCTTAGTGGCCTTTGGATGACATAAATCAGATTACAATGTTATGGTATATGTCATTATAAAGACTCTGAACCAATTAGTAACGGAACAACCCGGAAAAGTGTTGGACAGAATCGCTGGATAATTAATTGTAATGTAGGATATCGATATGTTTGCCAGTTTGCTAATCTGATTAAAACGACAGTTAACAACAAAATAAACAACCCAATTGGTTATTAATCCGAGGTAAATGGGATTTGTTTCTGACAAATCAATTCAGGAGTACTTCAAACTTATTGCTATCAGTAGAAGTGATTACTTCGTCAGGTTGTATATGTACAAACATACAAAGTTTATAAAACAAAACAAATATGATTCTATACAAGATTTAACATGATCGATGAAATGAAATATGATGAGTTCATGTTAATTTCGTTATCAATAATATGATTTAAATGTCAATATCTTCTTTTTAAACTCAATATTGTAGTTTCTTTTTACTTTGTATTCCCATATGTATGTCACAGTAAATAGGTTACACTATAAACAGAGCTACATTGTTGTTTGTTAATTGACAGATATAGAGTTGATATGTAATAAATTTATATGATTTGTCGAAGCCTTTTTTGTTTCTTATGCAAAACACGATCACGTTAGCTTTTGCTTAGGCATAACTTGGTGTTCGTCGAATAGCAGTCAATAGGTTGCTAGCATTTAACAATTTCTCCTCGGACACACTTATACTAATTCAAAAATTAACATAAAACTGGCATATTCATCTGTGAAACTTGATTGAAAATGGACTTCATTCCTGTTGTAATTTCAGTCATGATTGAATTAGATTCGGATTCAATTTAGCTTCAATGTAAAAAGGTGGACATATGGACTGGGTTGCTCAAAACACTGGTTAATTTTATCCATTAGTTAGGTTAAACGATGAATAAAATTGCTAAGCAGTGGTACCGTATCAGCTGGATAATTTTACGTTGTTCAACCTCTGGATAGTGTTGTGGATAACTAACCAGTGGGTAAGTAGCCTAAACAGTGGATAGTATCCCATAATTCCATAGTATCTTTGTGAAAAAATGTCAGAAATTGTCTGCACAAAAGAAATAAGACGGAGGAGTAAATATTTCTCCAAAACTGACTTTGTTTTCTTATGTGAGCTTGTGGAGAAAAACGCGACCATAATTAGGTCAAAACAAACGAATGACATCACAAATACAGAGGAGGCAAAAGTATGGAAAGAGATCACATACTCTGTGAATGAAAGGGCGGGTGGACAAAAAAGATTGGTAGATTAAGTCAAGGAAAAGTGAAGGAAAGCCTGTTCAACGACAAAGTTGGAGGCTATAGTAAATAGAAAGAGTATCAATCAGACAGGAGGGGGTCTAGCTTTGCCGGCGCTGAGTGAAGTGACACAGAAAATCACATGTGTTCTGCGAGCTTAGATATATTTGTTGATCTTTCTTTATTGGTTTTTGAAGTTTATATGTAGCTGTGGCTTTCACTTTCTTAGTATTGTATTTAGACTAGTGAAAAGGTGAATGATTAACAAGAACGATTTTTCTCAGACAGTTATTACTGTCGGTCAGTCTATAGGGTTATATATTATATTATAAAAAGAATTGAAGTAGTTTTTAAACGGATTTTGATTATTTTTGAACCAGAAGACATAGCAATTTCTAGGCTTAATCTTGTTTGGCTAATTTTCATTTTCTGGTGATTTATACTTTATTTCATTTTTTTTAATCCAATATACAATGTACAATGTATTTTCTAATAAAAGTGGAATCTTAAAATAACATCACGTTATTTAAACCACAGGAAAACAAAAAGTGGAGTCGGTTGTCAGTTATCTTATACTTCCTCTTAATTATCTTTGAAGGCATATATATTTCATGGAATAGGTATCGAACGGGAAAAGGGGTTAAATAATTTAATATTACAAATTACCTGTATGATCACGCACACCCTGTACATTTATAGAATGGTACCCCTTCCTATTAACAAAGGCGTATTCATAGTCTGCGATGGTGCCTGTATTCTAACATGTGTGCAGTCAATTGCCCCTACAACGCCAGGAAAATGGGCAATGTCATAAAACCCTGTTTTAATTATGTTCCTCTTAACATCTGTAGAGGACCAGGTGATATATTGTTAAGCTATATCACACAAAGCATTAGAAACATTTCTTACTGCTCTCGAGACACTTGAAATTTGATATCCCATTATATTACCAATCATTTTCATTAGACTCCCTGATGCAAGGTACCTCAGGGCAAGCTTTACTTATATGTCTGCTGATATGACATGAGACCTAATAGTTGGTATGTAGAGTTGTGGCTCTATACAATTGGCTATGAATTGAATATGCCGATACACTCTTTCTTTTTGCTGTCGTCTGATATCAAACATTAATCGTCTTGCCATATTTAACCAATGGTTAAATATTTATCCGACCAAAATTGAGGGGTTAACTTTATCCAATGGATAAGTCATTTTATCCAGTGGATAAAATTTGAGCAACAAAAAATAATCGGTGGTTAACATTTATCCATTGGATAACTAGATTTAACCAGTGGATAACACTAACCAACGTTTTGAGCAACCCAGTCATGATGGTTCAATTACATGTATCACAGAAACAAGTGAACCATTTAATCATGAACAGTCATGGAATAAGCAATGAATGATCATTACAAAAGTCAGCATTGTGCTCTTAACCCACATGTTTAATGGCCATCATTGGCATAATAGTTTCTGATATTCTTAAATATTAAGAATTTTCATAAGCAAACGAATCATATGATTCTATGCTTTATAGAAAGGATCCGTGATGTTTCATAATTTCGTTCTCACATCAAAGTCCAAGTCATTGTGCATTATATTTTAATGATGGGAAACCAATCCCTTGAAAATAACATTGCATTTTCCTTCATATAGAAACATTGTATGAGAGTTAATCGAATAGTTGATATCTTAAAGAATTGATATGTCTTTACCGTTACTAAGGGATTGCTTCTCTATGTACTGTATGTCGTTACTGTTACTAAGGGATTACTTCTCTATGTACTGTATGTCTTTACTGTTACTAAGGGATTACTTCTCTATGTACTGTATGTCTTTACTGTTACTAAGGGATTGCTTCTCTATGTACTGTATGTCGTTACTGTTACTAAGGGATTACTTCTCTATGTACTGTATGTCGTTACTGTTACTAAGGGATTACTT
>MJUT01041050.1:121194-147595 GCA_002080005.1 Gigantidas platifrons | reverse complement strand
TAATATATACCTACACCCATTGTAATTTATGACGTCATCGACAATTTATAACGATATTTTACCAATTTTTACATATTAGAATGGAAATAATTCATGGAAGCCATATGTATATATTGTTTTTACCACGCTTAGGCCCTTTATGTCAGCTTTTTACCTCTCGCTAACACTCGGGGTAAAACTTCGTGACATAAAGGGCCTACTCGTGGTAAAAACAATATATACATATGGCTTCCATGAATTATTTCTTAATTATATTTCTATTATTAAAAGTATCAGTTGGTAAATATAGGGTTCGAGTTGCCATATACCCAATCTAATTGCTGCATATGTATAGCAATCGTCGGTGCTGTAGAACATATTGCACGCGTAATTTCATGTTTAAAATTAAGTCTTCAACAGTAATGGTCAACAATGTAACAAATTCTAACATTGCGAACCACTGACAAACCTCAATATCCAACAAAATGCACAAATAACAACGACAGAACCTGATGAAAATGTAGGTCCTGGTTTGGATATGAAAAAAATAATGTATGCATGTGATTTCACAAATGAGTTCATGAAGGTTATTATACAGTGACATTAGGATATCACTAACAGTGCCATCTGTTTATCTGTATGCTGATTGGTCTAATATAGCTGAATATCTGCTCTTGACGTTATACAACAATAAATCTTTTTTTTATATCACCTGCGTGGGTAAGTTGTTGACAAATGGATTGTTTTTCAATTTGACCAATGATTCATGCAAACAAAATACATGTTAGAATCGAGAGATATTTAGCCAGGAATTAAAGTATACAACAAACAAGACTAATTCAGTTCTCCTATTTTATGCAGTTATATCTGAAGTATGCGTTTTCACCATACGGGATCAAGGTCTGACAACTGATTTTCTTCTCCGTTTTGCAATTACTGTAGCTTTCTAAAACAAATGGCTATGTGTGTTTAATAAATTAACTTGACAGCCACCCACCAAAATTAGTACTCCAAAATGTTCATGGTGGGAGTTATGAATTACGAGCAAGACAATCATGCACTGGTTCTATTTGCGCAGTCACAATAAACGTAAGAGATAACCGAAGAGGAAATCAAGAATGGACAATCCAGAGAAAACCGAAGAGGAAATCAAGAATGGACAATCCAGAGATAACCGAAGAGGAAATCAAGAATGGACAATCCAGAGATACAGGCAACATCTGGTACAGACACAGAACGAAGACAAAGAAAACAACAAACACAACATAGAAACTAAATGATCAACGCTAACACCATTAAAAACCGGTAAAGAACCCAGGTGATCGTAAAAGATAAGCAGTTCATGTATCTTCTAAGATATCATAGCAGGTAGTAATGATGCATTTTCCACATTCTCAACGATCGTCTCGGATTGAGAAAATAGCTTTCTAGAAAAAATATTAAGTTTTTTTTAAATAAATTATGAAACTGTAGTCAGACACACATACAAATGGCTGTCCTTTTGATGGTAGACGATTGTTGTAGCAGTATATATGTTTCACTTTTTCAGTTTGTTGGTTAATCCACCATACTAAGCAAGAGAATCAAAATGTCTCTTATTATTTATACATAAATACATAGATATAAAAAAATTATCTCATACATTTTTTGGGAAGTCAAATAAATCACAAGTCTTTGGGAGGAAGACACCCAAAGGGCCCTCACAACATGGTCAATAAATATACATTGTATCTAATAAACAATGTCTATGTCGAAGCACTAACTACTGGGCGGATGACACCCTCGGGGACAAATAGATATACACAGTTATAGTAATAAAACATTGATATCAAATATAGTGTACAACTTAGTAGACGGCACGGTTCTGTAATAACCATCATTAGGTAAGCTCACGGTCTAAAGACTGAAAAGCCAAGTAATGTTTAAATCTTTGGGAGAAAGTAAACCAAAGGGCCTAAATGGGATAGTCTTTTATATCTATTTTACAACACTATATGTTTACTTTAAGCATTGTCACACTTTTATATCTATTTTACAACACTATCTCTTTACTTTAAGCATTGTCACACTTTTATATATGTTTTTCTTTAATCTCTATTGGAATAGTGTCAAACCCGTTTTAGATGATAATTTTTACCCGTCCAATTTTTTTTATTAGAATATTAGTTTGTCAATATTTACACCAGGGTCGTTAAAAGGTGAAAGTCTTGATTAGTTTGTGTAAGCCTCTCTTATTGTAGGTAAATATTTTGCAAAATTATTATTCATATAACAGCTTAAGTGGTTAATGGGAGAAGTGTAAACTTGTCACAAGAATTAATCCACTACTTGCCACTCTTCAGGCTTTGATTTGCAGACTTTAAGTTTACGTACAAATTCCAAAACACTAGACTCGTCTCTTTATCAATATCATATAACATTAAGAGGTTTGATTATTGTAATGTTGCAACACTGTGATCAATGTAGTTTGACGTAGCACGCTACCAGTGGCCACTCGTTATTTTGATCCGACTTGATTCCTCCCTCGATTTTTAAAGCCTTTCCTCGTCTCGTCTCTCTCCTTCATAAAGTATTCTTCTAAACCTAAGCAGCATCTGATCAGATCTTACAGGGAATAATTTACAGAAAGAAAAAGGTAATGAATACCATTATAAAATTTTAATTCTTGTACTTTTTAATTATATTTTTTATGCAACCATCGGGGTTTTTAATGTATACCTTTTAAGCAAATAAACATAGATTAAACAATATATACGTTAATACTGATAAAATATCACTTGAAATGATTTTTAAAATGAAAATCGTTTGTATATGTAGTTTTTTAATTTAACAACAAATTGCACTTTTTATGTTTTTATTCGTGAAATTTATTGTTATTATGATAAAAAAAATATTGCTTTATTGATTTCAATTTCTACTGGATTTGTTGTCAAGCATATATTATTCACAATTTAAAATTGAGAAAATTACCATTTACTACATTATTATTTTCAGAAACAAATATTTTTTAAACCATATATTCGTTTTACTTCTATCACATATTAATTTTAGAGGGCAAGGTATGTTATACTAGTTTGATTGTGTACCTATATATAGATGGATGTAGATGTCCACCTCTCTCTCTCTTCGACTTGTCAGTCTTCCAACAAACAATTTGGCAGGTGCATTTGCATGTTTGGTCTCTTAATATTTAAAAATGGGAAGAAAGTGAGAAAATATTTAGGGAGACAAAAATCTGGTTAAACTGAATATAATAATTTGTGAAATGTTTAACGGGTTAGGGTTGTGGTGCTTAATGCCACTTTCAGCAATACTTCAGCTATATAGTGGCCGTTAAAATAATTAATGTAAACATATGATGCATTTAGGGCCTGTTAATATGTGTACTTGTCATAATTTGTATATATATTACACAAATGTTCACGATATACCTGAAATGTTGATGAAAACGTCGTAAAACATCATAATCCCTAACCGGTATTTAATGAAGTTACTAACAATTTCATATTTTCAGCCTACTATAACACTCCTGACTAAATGTTTCTAGTTTGCTGTTAAATGTATATCAATTACGCTTCGTGAAATTCGTGGCTCTGAATTATGTCACTTTTGCATTTATATTTAAAAAAGAAATTACTCTTCTCCACACTTTTACTAACATATATTTTTTTTCTTTTTTACTGTTCAATCTATTTTTCAAATTCATAATATTGCTGAAAGTGGTGTTAAACACCAAAAATCAAAATAAAATCAATCAATCAAATTCACAAGTTCAAATCATTTTTTTTTTCTTCTAAATATATATTCATGAATATTATTCTTTTAAACGTCAGTAAGAAGTCACTACATGCAAAATCGTGACCGTTGTCCACGCGTATTTTAACAACTAACCAGTTGAACAGGCATATATAAGAATGATACTTGAATAACCTTTCGATTTTGAGCGTACATGATGAAGATTATTGTCGAGACACGTCGTGCGCAATTAATTATATATCTACGACTTCATAGAAAGACTGTAACTCACACTAAGGCGCGGTTTTAGCTTCAAAAATAAATATTCATCGCAAGAAATAATTCGACTTATGGCTAGCTTTTAATAATTATGACAAATCATAACTCGATTTATGTCTAGGCATAGTTTGACTTAAGACGAACCATAAATATTTAAAGCTAGCTATATTGGTACAAAGGGTCGAGTGGGCTATTTTGCCATCATTTACCGTCCGTTGTCGTCCATTCGTCAGGCGTAAACTATTTACAAAATCTTCTTCTCTTATATCAATTTCAACCAAACTTGGCATGAATCATCCTTATGACGACTTTTTCCTGTATTGTATCAGACGCCCCTGTCAATCATCCAACTTGGCTTCTGTAGTTATTATATGCCATAGGGGATAAAACGCACCATCAGCTACATTTGTCCACCAGATGAGCTGCAATTTTAACAGGAGTTACATTTAATGAATGATATTACATACATGATATGTTACGGATTTCTCTGAAACATTGTGCGTTATGTCAGTTCTTCCACACAAAAAATACAAATTATGCTGATTTGAAGTAAAAAGGTTTTTGAAAATCTTCTCCTCTGAAACCACTTAGCAAAATCCAAAATAGTTCTTGGGTGGTTTTCTTTCAAATTGTACCGGACAGTCTCGACTTCAATCCAAGATGGCCGCCGTAACTATATATTAAATTATCAAAATGATACATTATAATCACGAATAGGCTGAAATTTGAACTACATTTACAACTTTATGCTAATGAGTTTTGTATATTATATATTATTGTACTTTCATCATTAATTTAATAAAAGGCAAGAAACAAATTATCTTAGATTTTGAATAGAGACAAATTTAGTCAAAAAAATATTAGTTTTATTTACTTCCAAATACGTAATGACACAGAAATGAGACGTGCAAATATTATTTGATGGATAAATACGGTTTTCACTAAACCATGTCCTCACTTTTTAAGTACGGCTTCTCCTTATTAATGAATTCAAATTCAAAACTTGAATCAAATACCTGTGATATTCAAATATTAAATTACATATTGAATATCAAAACGTTTTTTTTTTCTCTCTATAATTAATGACCTGACATTGCTTTAGAAAGTCTATTAACGGTAAAGTACGATTTTATTTGATCAATGTAAATACTGTAAAGGAAGCCTAAGCTCTCAGCTGAACACAATAAAAAAGTAAATAGACAAGGGGAAATTAATCCTATCATAATATAGATATTTACACCTTCTTTAAACAGATTAAGTTGGGAAATACTCTTAAATATGGTTAAGTGCCACCATCTTTACATATTAAACACGGGATGAGCATATCTGGGGAATTAAAGAGTAACTTGAGACGGTAGAATCCTGATATTCGGCACTTATTTCACTTATAGATGAATTAGTACAAACAAAGTAATATTTGATTAACGCCAATTATTCCTTTTTTCTCGTATAATGTTGTTTGTTTTAGAAGTATTTTCGTCGAATATCAACATATAATTGTTTTTTCACCTCACACGCTGTCGTTCATAGTCCTATTTACTGGGTGGTGTCCTGAACAAATTAATAATTTAAAGGTGTAATAATTTAATTTAAAAAAAGGGGTAAGCACCTTTATTTTTCTTTTAGAACTTATTGTTAGTTAATGTGCAGAGTTGATTCCTTCCTGAATATTTTTTGTTCGTATTTTAAAAAAAAATTCGTACAAAGAAACATTTTAATAATTTCATAAAAGGATTTAGTGTGGATATTTTCTACCTGTGAAAAAACGTAAGTCACTCATCTGCAATTGTTTCATGATAGAATTTTTCGGTAAGAAAGGATATGGATGTAAATGAAAATGATAGACAATCCAACAATACCCTTTACACGCAAATTAAAAGAACAACGCTTTTATTGCTGTTGTACATCTCACAGTTACATTAGGATCTTCAATACTGAGAATAACTCACACCATACGATGACTGTTAATAATAATACTTTTTATTCCGAAAGCAAACACAGCTTATAGGATTGTACAATATATATATATAACATGTTAATAGCACCAACTACATATTTTACATACATTGTATATGTTCCAGACCATACGCGTATTTGGACCGTACGCGTACGGTCCGGACCGTATGCGTATTTTTTCAAAATACCTATACGGTCGGACCATACGCGTACGGTCGGACCGTACGCGTACGGTCTGCCTAGTTTTAAGAGATTATCGAGGCTTCAAAAATATTTTGCCGATCAACGTTATTCGAATCTAAAATATATTTTAAAAAAAGTTAATTATCGGAATTGTCCGGAATTTAGCATGTTCGTAATAAGTGAATTCTGCTCACTCGCAGTTAACAAAATAGTTTGAAATTCAATAAAGTTATTAGAGTAATCTCCAGTGAACAGAATGTGAGAAGAAACATTTGAAGCATATTTAGGAACTTTATTACAAACACCACCAAACCAACTGTTTACTCGTGAGAAGACCAAGAGAATTTCTAATGTTTTAATGAATGGAAAGAAATGGTGGGTTGAATCAGATTTTAAGGCGCCAAACCTCCCGATTTCATTACGGTTCAAAGGTTCCGGGTGTCACTATAACAGTATTTATAACAATACTGGAACAAAATATGTAAAATAGTAGTCAACGCAGTACTAAATTCAGTAAGGAGGGTGGATCATCTATCGTGAACCGAACCGAAAACGAAGACGAACTGAAACGACGGAAATATCTACTGACACTTACAATGTTACAGATTACAAACCTACATTGGGTGAACTCATGGCAGTTGATGATTTTATGGTACTGAACTACATTATAGTTGACCCTACTGATGACAGAAACTGTACCGTGAACAGACGACGGGCAAATTACAACTCACTGTTTACTTTTCTTGAGGTGATGGTGTTTTGTTTAAAGTAATAATAATTATGATAAATGTAATTTGTAAAACTCAATATAAGTTTATGATATAATGTTTGTATTGAAAAAACCCATATGGTCTAAATATCCGTATGGTCCAGCTCGTACTAGACCGTATGAGCATACTCATACGGTCGGACCATACGCGTACGGTCGGACCGTATGGGTATTACGGTCCGGACCATACGCGTATGGTCCAAATACGCGTATGGTCTGGAACATATATATAATAAATGTAAATATAGATAAATAAATACAATCATAATATGAATAAAACTACATGTATCGCGGAGTGTGATACACTTGGTAATAGTGTGAAACAAGTACATATATATAATCATATATGTATGACGTCAACATTGATAAATTTATGCATTTCGTAGTTTCTGTGCTAAACACAAATACTTTCCAAAATTATTCAATTCTTTTACATTTCTGACAGACAATAAAGTTACAAGTGAAAGGGACCATAGTATGTAGCTCATAATGATATAAGTATATTTCTTATGATAATGTGCTAATTTATATTATTTTGACTTTTTTATCAGAAAGAAAGATATCGTTGTATGAAAAATGTTACTAGAAGCAAAATCTTTAGTCTATTTTAAATAAAGTCAACAAAAATGTCAAAAAATATTTTTTGTCAGTGTGTGACGTAAGATTGATTGATTGATTTTTGGTGTTTAACGCCACTTTCAACAATATTTCAGCTATATCATGGCGACCAGTTTTAGTGGTGGAGGAAGCCGGAGTACCCGGAGAGAACGACCGACCATGGGCAAGCAACTGGTAAACTTTATCACTTGCGGTTGCGAATCGAGTGCACCCTTTTTTGTAATTTACGCGAACCCACGCCGTATTGATGATAGGCTTGTATGAGTTGTTAGATCCAGCGACCTAACTCACGTGACGTAAGAGTTTTTGACATTTACTTTAAAATACTTTAGGTGACTCGTGGTTGTTGATGGGGATGGTTCAAGATAGATGTTCCACGCTCCTCACTGAATTTAGTACTGCGTTGACTACTATTTCACCTATTTTGTTCCAGTATTGTTATGCATACTGCTATAGTGACAGCCGGAAGGTCTGGCGTCGTACAATCTGATTCAACCCACCATTTCTTTGGAAATGCCTGTACCAAGTCAGGGTCATTACGGTTTTCACAGTTTTCCGGCTGTTGACGGATTTTGTCTGTTTATATACAGTCTTGACTTTCCCTTTGGAAGATTGTTCGGAGTTCGGTAATTTTGTTATTACCCTTATTTCCAGAAATTAGTTAGGATTATGTTGCTTAACCTCAGTTTCTACAAAATTTCAGCTATATTATGGCGGTCTGTTTTATTGGTGAAGGACATCGGAGTACCCAGAGAAAACCATCGACCTGCCGCAAGTCACTGACAAACTTTATCACATAATGTTGTATCAAACTACCATAACAAATGTAACTTCGTCATAATGATATTATATTCGGGTTAGATTTTGATGACATATTATGTTTTGTTAGTAAATAGACTCGTGATATATAAAAGTAGTAGTGTTTCTTCTAGTAGAAATACATGATCCATTTCCGTTTCTTGTTTTAGCTATTAAGGGTTAAAATAGCATGCTACTGACCCATACGTGCTACTTTTGGCATATGAAATCAGTACTTAAAAATATTCAGTAATCAAGGGTCAGTGTCAAACTTAGTGCCAATGGGCCATTGGACCTCTGTTTTCTGTTATCCCTTCTGATTAGACCTGGAAATTATTTAAGAAAATCATTATGTATCATTTCTGCACGAATTAAACATTTTGTTTATAACAACAATATGTGCATAACATTTAAATTAACGGTTTTCAAATATGATTGATAATAGCATCTAGAGTAAGATATTAAAATTGTATCATACAATTAAAACAAGTTTTAGAATATATACAACTGAAGCTACCACATGGAAATCCAGATATTGGGTAAACGTGCAAATAACATGTCATCTACAATGGCTAAAAGAATTTTTTAAGATCGTAATTACAACCAAAGTGTTCCGGGTTAGTGTTATGTTGATGGCGTTTAACACCACTTTCAATAATGTAATTGATACAGGAAATGGTGCTTGCATCTGTAAGATATTACAGTAATTATATTACTACGATATTCGATATAATTAGAACTATTGTGACAAAGTTACATTTAAACGAAACTTAACTTGTTTATGGTTTTTGTTTAGTAAAAGACCAGATAACACAAGCATTCGTCGCTGTTGTAGCACATGTAATATTTATACCACGTTTAAACAATCAAAAGGTTAAGCAATCGAACACGTGGTATAAATGATTTTTAACATGAAACCATACTATATTACATATATATCTGCGTGTATTATTACATAGTTCTTAGCTGTTGCTTATATTCTACTATGCAAACCATAAAAGATCAAAGGGAAAGAATGCATTCATGTTACAAAGATTGTTTATCGTGCAAATATAATTGTACATATATTCAATTCTTATTTTGAAAATACAGAATATCATTGCACTAGTATACAAAGTATAGATTAGTATGAAACCATAAATGCATTTTAAAATACTATTGATGTTTCATCTCTATTTTTTGTTGTCAATATTTGAAAACTGTACAGGAAATGAAAATAATGTTGTTGCTGTTTAATGTTATCGAAATTCATTTATTTATCTATATGTACATTATTATATTTGAATGTTAAAATTTAGAAATATGAAACGTATTTGTGAAATTTAAATTTATGGATATAGTTCTAATATGCTCTAAATTGTTTGCAGAATCAAAATCTGAGCTATATGTATCTTCGTTCAGACAGGAAAATCACAAATCCTTTCTTTTTTTTCCAGATGATGCAGCGATTTGGTGAAATGGTACACCATGCTCCAGATTTATACAGGATGTCACATGGACAGTTTCCACCTCATCCTCTCTTTTCTGGACATTTACCTAACCTAGCTCCACAATATCCTCATCCGTTTCCTACCATGTCTGTCGCTCAAAGACTAGCGGGTAAATATTACACTTCATTTTTGATGAAAGAGATGTTTTCAATTTTCCAATTGTGAACCTTCCATTTACATGTAGCAATATTCCAGCAGCATCTGCATAGAAGCTTACAGTCAACCCTGTGCATAAAGGACACTCATGGAATCCTGAAAATCTACCCTTTATATACAGGTTAAAATTATATGCACTATTCATTCATGTGAAAAATGAGATTGGCCTTCAGTGGTTTGATATATAGAGGTACCCATTGAGGCAAGCTTGACTTGATATATCACAGCAGACATGCCAATCGGCCCGCATGGCGCTGGTCTGACTAGCATTGGTACTTGATTTCCCACTGATCCGTTAATCACACATAAAATCAACAATTGTTTATCCACTGAACAAAAATGAAGCTTGATGACTGTTATTTAATAAATTACGCGGAATGACTATTTGTCTGGCCATTGTATTGCGCATATCACTTGGCATCATCATCATCGAGACTTCAAAACATTTGCTTGGAACAGGAGAATCAAAGACCAGTAAATGACTCTGACGTTCTTTCAGATTTCTTGTACCTCTATGCAATACAATGACCGGACTTAAGTCCACCAGAATTCACAGATTTTATTTAATATTAATTAAAAAATAAATTGAGGTGGCAGTCACCTATATCACACACTTCCGATGTTCCACTTGATGTCCAGTAGTTCATTCATTTGATGTTGGCATATCTGTTCAGGTGATACGATATTCTAGTACCTGTTGTCCATATTAGTTATGATATGATACATGCTATACTTCGGTAACATATCACCATTAAGGTTGTGGATTTGATTTGGTTCACGGCAATATCATCTTATGTGATGAAGCTTGATTGTTACGGACAGAGGTAAAGTGGTTGTCTGTGTCAGTGTTTCCAAATTTCCCAATTTCACGAGCATCCGTATATAGAACGGGAATTGTGTAGACAGCGCAGTGAAATCGACAAGTACCTGTTTTGATTTTTAACATTGTATATTGTAGCCGATTTGTTATTCGAGGCAAGATTTGGTCAACACAGAAAACAAAGACGAAGCCGAACAGCTTTTACAAATCATCAGCTTGCTACATTAGAAAAGACATTTTCAAAAACACATTACCCGGATGTAGTAATGAGAGAGAGGCTGGCAATGATGACTAACCTTCCGGAAGCTAGAATTCAAGTAGGTTTGTTATAAATACAAGGCAATTGTATATAGTAAAATACACAATATTCACATTTAGACACACCGATATTCGGATATAATATTAATGAAAAACATCTTAAGCTTTTACGAGATTTCCACAAAAAATGATAGTAACATTAATAAGCATTTATATAAGATGATGAATTAAGAAAATCTTGTGCAATATTAATTTGTCTGCCATAGGATTAAAAATGATACATGGAATGGAACAACTGATTTACATCGTTCTGTTTTGAGATTTTGTTTTAGATCGTGGGGCATTAGAAATGGTATACCAATATTCTTTTTTATTCATAATAACATATACCATTTACTATTTAGATTTGACATTTATCAATTGACGACGCTTACTTCCTATTAAGGTCTGGTTTAAGAATAGGCGAGCTAAGTACAGGAAGAAGCAGAAAGCTCGACAGGGCGAACAGTCCAATATAAGTGATAAAGAACAACAGAGCACAACAGATGACCAAATAATTGATGTTGTAGAAGATACGAACCAGAACGAAGATACAAAAACTACAGAATCTCATGAGGAGGGGAAACCTCAAATAACAAGTAAGTTATGAAACTGATATATTTATAACATGAAACAATTTTTTCAATTTCAAATATTATGTGTTGTAATAATCTAGTTTTTAGATTGATTTTGGGGTAAATACTGAATACCATTTGCAACTCCTTTCTAGCGATAAAATCTGTGTTGGAAATCCAGTCCTGACTAGGGACGGAAACAAAAATATGGGTAGGTTAAGCCCAGAACTCCCCTTGGTATTTTGGATTTGTCGAGTTATGGTGAGAGAATACTTTGATGTTTTACCCCTTCCGTGGTTCAGAGTAGTGTAAATACAACAACAAATATTTACTGGTACTCACTATAAACTGCATAGTATCAAAGGGGTAATCAAAGGCCGCAAATCGAAAAGGACAGGTCACTCAATGTTCGACAAATATCTACACTGTATGCACAAAACACTAGATTGAGCAACGTGAATCCCACTAAAAAGCGGATGTGATCTCAGGTATTTTGCAACTGTTAACCGAGTCAATACATTCGAAACAATGACTTCAACTACTACCAGCCCTTTGGTCAGTCACTTCCGTGTTAGATAACAGCAACCCTCTGTCAATGACATCATAATAGGGCTCAAAAACACGTGCACATCGTATCAACTGAGATATACATTGTATATACAATATCCATGTGCTGATAGAATGTTGTTGAATATACAAATAATGTAAATGGAAAGTTCAGGATGAGAAAATTGAAATCATATCTTTCATCGGAAAGTTTCGGTTTTAGCTGGCACCTCACTGTCAAATTCTAGTTGTAGACCAAAGCATGAATCAGATCTAGCTGTATCTGTGGTGTCCTTTGTTTCAAGTTCGGTGGGATATATGCGATCTACAGCTTATGTGAGTTTTGTGTCTGGCATTATTTCAAAGCATTTTTTTTTTCGCTTAAGACATTGTGTCGAAATAGGACCATTGAATTTATTTCGACTTTGCAACAAAATATCAATACAAATTCCTGCTCTAGATATTGGGTTTATGTAATGGTAGAAACCTGTGATTCCAGAGAATCACAGACAGCCACTTAAAACTAGTAAACTTTATAATTAAAGATATAATCTTGACACTAGCAAAAACGAGTTTTATCCTACAGATAATCCGTCCAATACGAGGCAAACTGATGATTTGTTGTATATTTACTTTATGCATTTGTTTGAAGTAATTGATATTCATGTTTTTTTTTCAAAGAAGAGAATGAAAAGCAAGAAACTGTAAAAGAAGAAGTGGATGAGATGCCTATAGTGGACGAGAGATCTGACAATAATAACGGTTAGTTACCATCAATTTAAGTGCAACTAATCTTATCATCTATTTTACTTATATATACCTTGCACGTTTTTTAACATGACAATGTCATAGACTTGACAATCAACCGAAGTAAAAATAAGGAACACTCACTTGAATAACGTTCTCTTATTTTATTGAATAGTCGTCTTTGGTTACAGTTACTACCGCCAAAATTTTTCGTTTTGTTTTCTTTGTTGTTAGTTTTTTTTTTTTTTTTTTTTTTATTTTTGCTATTTTTAGAAATAAAAGTTTTAAATAGAAATTCAGAAGAAACTTACACCATAAATTGTATTCATGTTGCAGGCATACACGTCTTAAAAACATCATAATACTTCTGACAAATTTACTGATTATGTATGTTTAAACCTGTGTATGTTTTATATTTTTTACAGATGTTATTGACAACATTACTGATTACATGTATGTAAACTTGCTTTTTACTTTTCAGATGGTATAGACGACATCAATGGACAACTACAGTTACCTCCATTTTCTGTGTTTAACTGGAACAACCCTTTGATTGGAAACACGTTGTATCACAAACAGTTAGAACTTCAACGATCATCTGTAGTTTATAGTTCATCATTCCCCCTCACACCCATGATATCACCACATTATCCTTACCATTTCCACCCTCAATTAACAAATTCACAGTATATACCGTACTCACAGACAGACAATAGGACTTTTCATCCTCTATCACGTGGGAGAGAGGTTAATCTTGAAGGTCTGGTTGACTTTAGCTCCTAACAAATGTTGTTTGTTAGATATTTGTCGATTTATTTTATTGTTATCTACTCTGGTTATTAGTGATTGTTCAGTAGAAACAAATAGTTGCAGCTTTTATAATTATTACGTTTGCATCAGTTAGGAAATTAAAGTGCGTTTACATGTTATTCTTGTTTAAAGTAATTGCAAAATGATATTTGCCATTTAGGGTTAATATAGATATATATTGTAATATTACCATTATGGCTCTGCTTCCATGACATGTGGCGAAAATATAGTTTAATATTCATGTACCAGCAATTTCATCAACTCGCCAGTCATTGTTACATGTGAATATTCTTTTCTTTGAAGTAAGAGTAGTTCATATTCAGTCCATTATTAAATGCACACATTAATGTGTGTCCAAAGATGGTGTCACGACACGAAATATTGTTATGAAAAGAAACAATATTCTGCTATTTTACATACACATATATAAAACAAAAACAGAACATGAAATGCTAAAGTGGGAAATAAGCAAATATGCCGAAACGTTTTGAAATAAATTGAATTTGAGAAGAAGGTATCATAATAATATAAATGGAGTGTATGTATTTCTAATTATCTGTATATATAAAACACCTGAAAACATATAATGATATGCAAATAAAAGTATAAATTGACCATGGCTGTCACACACAAGTCATAAAACAATTTTAATTCCTAAATTGAACACCCATTCAAAGAGTTTCGTGTATATCCGTACATTCGATTCGTCGCTTACTTATATTTCTTTGTTGGTAGTTTTAAAACTTTTATATATAGGTTGCGATGAATGTTTGTAATTACTATTATCGACATCTAATGCACAAATGATGCCATACATGAACCAGGAATAGCTCACTCTAACCCACCAATATGTCTAAGCTACTCGTCTAATAGTATAATTTTTATGGAATGTTATCCTAATTTTTGTAATTGGCATTTTACTTTTCATGGAGTCGCTATTTTGCCTCTTTGTAAAGACATATACATGTAGTATTATGTTCTTATGAATTCCCATTCACAATACATGTAACAGAGCGAGGACGGATGCCCCATGCCACCTTCTCCATAAAAGACACGTGTCATCGAATGTTATGACATAACTACGACCATGCAACTTGTCGACAGATTTAAACTGGTAGTATCAATATGAAAGTATGATATTTAATAACGTCCCCTGTGTCGAACGAACTTGAAACTGAAACACGCTCATACCAGCTGTTAAAGGTAGAGTCCTTTAAGAAAAAATGATGGACATCATACTGCACTACAGGGACTAAAATCGTCGCATTTACTGTAAATTGTAGCTTACAAGAACAAATGGTCAAGCAGGGTATGCTAGTCGTGCCTATAGGAATGTCAATAGTTTGTTGTGCACTTGACTATCAAACACTACATTAACCACTTTAACACTTTCACTTATTGTCCTTGTCCTCAAAAGACCAATATTGTGTTCTGATTTAGTTGGGGTAGGCCAAAGGAATTGTTAAATGTGGTGGAGGTTTCACATGTTGTCATTATTCCCCCGTTAAGGCCCAGAATTACATGACCATATGGCATTGTGTTCTGACTCAGCTGTGTCGTTGTAGTTGACTAGAGGGAATGTTAAAGGTAGTTCGCAAGATTGTAGATTATCACTGTGTAATATGATTAAATATGCTATAAATATAAAAGTCCCGTATATAACAATGTGTGTTGTTGTGTGTTCGTTTCTGTGAATCTGTATTTGAAGGTTTATTTGTTCATCTTCATTGCATGACAATAGCTTTTTTCCTATTGTTGTTATCCAATAAACAAAAATTGAAAACATGCCTGTAAGAGTACCTTCTATTAGGAAAAAATGCTTTTGTTTGTGTAAAGCCTAACTTCACCACACACTTTCAATTATGAATTAGACAACACCACATTGATTTGAAATTGTCAATCTGTTTCTTGTCGCCAGGTGTTTACTTTTAATGTCTACTTTTTAATCCATGTTACAAATGCGTTTTTGAATGTTCCTATTGAGTCGTTTGCTCATATTTTTAATTTAATATACTGCACACTAAAAGTTAATTTAAGTATCATATTGAAAATGTCAGATGAAAACATGTCAGTTATTACAGATTTTAAATTGGCATGGGGGAAATTATGTAACGATTTTGGCCTCTCGAAATCAAATTGCATCTAACATTGTCAACCATTATCTAAAAATCCCTGATTACCAAGGACTTAGTACTGAGCACGGTTCACGAGTGTCTCAGTTTGTAAAAATAGTGTAACGTTTTGAAACTTTCAAAAGCAAACAAGTCAAAAGATTAAAGGTATATTAAACACTCGTAACACACTTAAACTGCACGTTAAATGCAGCTGTTTACTTTTTGAAATACAACTGTGAATGTTCGTGCAAATTGAAAATAAGATAATAATTACAGGAGAAAATAATCAAACAGAATTAATAATCTAAATAAATTCTAAGTATTAGATATTTATAAAACATGTTCGATAATTTGTTACTACTCCAGGCTTTTGTTCGTATTTACCTTATTTCGTTGTATTCTTTTTTTTTTTTTTTTTTTTTTTTCCCTTGATGTTTAGGTCCATCAGAATTTAATTTTTCTTTATTAAACTCTCAGTTTTTGATGTGCAAGTCACGTAAGCAAATCATTGCATATTCGTGTTTCGTTTTTGTCTCGGATTTATTATTTTTAATCGTCCAAGTGCATTTCTGTACAGTAATATTTGAGCTCTTTCAACTTTCAAATGATGTTGAGTACCGACTCCTGAATGTCTAATCCATCAATCAAGATAACCGAAGTTATCATGGATACAACTCATGGGAATATGCCTGTATGCTTTTCATGAAATTCAATTCCATACATTAAGTCAATAATATCAGTTGTTATTGAAGAAATAGTAAAAAGATTCGTGACGACACAACGAAAATTGCACAACAATGTAAATTATCAGTAGAAAAGTTGTTTTCTTTGGTATTCCAAAAACACAGAAGCTCGGATAATACGAAATTCCATAAATACCGGGAGTGTTGGTTAACGCTCTGAAAAAGTCACATCTTTTCTTACTTTGATGTTAACCATCATGAAATCCAAAACGTTTCATCTTCTCTCACTTTGATGTCAACCATGATGAAATCCAAAAAGTCACATCTTTTCTTACTTTGATGTCAACCATGATGAAATCCAAAAAGTCTCATCTTCTCTTACTTTGATGTCACCCGTAATGAAGTTCCACAAAGTCTCATCTTTTCTTACTTCGATGTCACCCGTAATGAAAATCCAAAAAGTCTCATCTTCTCTTACTTCGATGTCACTCGCTATTAATTCCCAATTCGCAAATCCAGTTAATGAAAGAGAGATTATATTAGAAACATATAATTTGAGATACTAAAATTAACCTGACATCACATGGCGTGAGTCACTGTATTCATAAAAACGGTGTTTTGGGTTTAAGCGTTTGAGGTTAATAGACAATTTGCCAGTTTGCATGTTGATTCTAAAACCATACGTTTCTCACATGTTTTTGCAGTAGTTGCTTCCCTGTAACCCGAAAAACAAAGTGTCCATTTCTTGCAATGTTCAACGAAAATAACATATATTTTTCTCATGATCTGTATAAAATGTTCCACTTGTCGAAAACACTTCCCAGTCCTTTCTATTCATGACTTATCACCGGGCTTGTAACTAGATTAACACGACGGGTGCCACTAGTGGAGCAGGAACTGCTTATCCTTCAGGTTCACCCCTGATTTTAGTAGGGTTCGTGTTACTCGATCTTTGTGTGTATGTTTTGTAGATCGTTGTTTACTTTTTCTTTTGGTATTGTGTTATCTGTTCTTCTTCGTTATACAGATTCTGATTACCCCTTTGGTATCTTCAAACTTTTCTTGTAACGACTCGTATTTTTTTTTTATTTGCTATAAAAATTAATCTATGTTAGTTTACAAGGTTCAAAGATCTATAAATACTAAGATAATTATACTCAAATTCTTTTCCTTTCCGTTGCTCTTGCACTCAACGTGAACCAGTTGTCCTACGTAAGGGAAACAACTCAAATATTTTTTTTTTAATGTGTATACACGCGCATAATTTTCGAATTCAGTCAAAACCTGACAAATGGCCTCTTAAAAGTGGAAATCTTATGAATGGGAAATCGAAGTCAACATGACAATTAATTAGAACTTTGTAGAACACAAACAAACATCGTTATGTGGAACTTGGAATAGTCATTTCCTTTGATAAGTCGAGGTACATTTTCATCAATTCGTTGATTCATTTAGTTTGAGTGAGTGCGTAATTGCTGCTTAACAACACATGAGCAGTTTGTAGCTATATCATGACTAGAACAAGTTGCTATTTAAGTAGATGATGTTTTGTACTTGACACGTTGGCTTTGTATAGTGCTAGTTCATGATCACTGACACAACAGTCAAGAGGTAGACATGTCGTTCCACTCGGACGAACACATTATGCTGTCTCTTATCCAACCAGTATTTGCTCATACACTTTAATGCACGTCCTTAACATAGTAACAAATACTAATTGTACAGCCTTACCTTGCACCTACCCTGTTAGTTCCAGGTTTTCATTCCCCATTAAGTCTGGTAGTCAAGATATAGCTGATAAATTGCTGAAAAAGAAGATAAATACTGATAACCAACACTTTAGTATAAACCATTTAGAACATGTGCGGTCTACAGATGGCGATATGTTTAAACACAAAATGTGATTTTTGTTGTAGCAGACCATGGAATATAAATGTTTATTATAACTTGGTACATATACGTTGAACATGATTTTATCTACAATATTGCTATTGTAACATTTCCACCACCTTTGAACTATTAAACAATAGGTTTCCTATATTGCTTATTGTAATGAGTACATTGTAAGTCTATTGTTTTTCGGCATGATACAAACTTATTGCTCAGGAATGAGGGAATAGTTTTCTTCGCGAGGAGCCAGCGTCCATGAATATTGGGACAATACATTTGATATTACCCTCATACACAATCAATAATAACATTGTACATATTATTCACTGCATATATAGAATTTTAAGCTTAGTAGTTAACACAAATGTAAATTTTAATAATTTAATATCAGTTCATAAGAAAGATGTACGACTATCGCGGCAATGAAAGAAATGTTTTAAAATATGAAAGAGACAATCGGAAGCCATCAACCGAAGAAGGATTTACAATGCAATGGACAAAAGACAAATGGCCAAACAACGATCTACAAAACATTACACAGAAAACTAAAGATCGAGCAACAAGAACCCACTAGAATTCGGTGGTGAACCCAAAGTTCTGTAATATATAATTTATTATTGGAGGTGTGTTATGTCTACTTGCTTACACTCATCTCATGAAAGTTCAAAATGGGTATTTTTTTTATGTTATGTGCACAGAATTGAATTATATTTGAGTTATCTTTCTTTTATCTATCTGAATGTGTTGCAATACATTTCTAAGGTGTAGTTTGTTTAAATAATGGATTTCATTGCTTGAGGATACATAAAGATTCTATAATATTCACCCTACAGTCCAGATTTATCACTGATAGATAAATTGTAAACATGGCCTCCTGGACAAGAGGGTCAGGAAACGTGTAAACGTCCTACGTAATTTCGCTCAGCTCAATCAGGCTTTTCTTCATGCCTGGGATAAAATCATATACAGGATCATAACCAACTTTATATGATTTTATCCCAGGTATTCGCTGTTCTAACTCTGCTTACCATTGGCCACATCAAGAATCATAAGCAACTTGATGTGGCCAATGGTTAGAACAGCGAATGCTACAGGAGTGGGTACACAAGCTATTGATTATGATTAGAAAGTGTCACAGGAAAGCCTTGGTGTAATAAAAACGTAGATATCAAATGTAGTCCGTGGGGCGTGTTTCTGGAATAACCTTAATCGGGTACTTTAATTTTACAAACGCCCTATTTTGCGAGGCATCTAATAAGAAAAAATATATATAAATGGGATATGTACAAAATATGTTTTAAATGACGGCTTGTATTCAGGGGATATTTTCCACTGCGGTATGATAATGTACCAACACGGTCAGCCAATGTTATTTAAATATATAGACCAACTGTGTATTGTTAGATCTCGTTGAAACACTCCTGACTAACATTCTGATCTATTGTTCTGTAACTGGTATGATCTACTTAAATAATATGCTTTACACCTGTGATTATTATGAGAGAGTGTGAGAAGAGAGATCCTATGAAATAAACTATCATAAACTATCGTATAGTTGTGAAGCTTTGCCCTCTTGTAGCTGTCAATCAAGAGTTGTATACTATTAGATAAAAAAAAAGAGAGAGAAATTGACGAAATGATAAAATCGCAACTACTTATTGACGTGTTGCATTTATTAATCATTTATAATATTGCCGTGATTATTGGTGTGAAATTTAAAACTGCATATTAATAGAATTGTAAGCTTAGTAATTAACACAAATGTAAATTTTAGTAATTTAATATCATTTATAAGAAAGATGTACGACTATCGCGGCAATGACAGAAATGTTTGAAAATATGAAAGAGGCAATCAGAAGCCATAAATCGAAGAAGGGTTTACAATGCAATGGACAAAAGACAAATAGCCAAACAACGATCTACAAAACATTACAGAAAACTAAAGATAGAGCAACAAGAACCCACTAAACACTGGTGGTGAATCCTAAAGCTCTGTAATATATAATTTATTATTGGAGGTGTCTTAGGTCTACGTGTTTACACTCATCTTGTGAAAGTTAAAGATTTGTATTTTTTATGTTATGTGCACAGAATTGAATTATATTTGGGTTATCTTTCTTTTATCTATCTGAATGTGTTGCAATACATTTCTAAGAGTTTGTTTAAAGAAAAGATTTCATTGCTTGAGGATACATAAAGGTTCTATATTATTCACCCTACAGTCCAGATTTGTCACTGATAGATAAATTGTAAACATAACATCCTGGACAGGAGGGTCAGGAAACCTGTAAAAGTCCTACATAATTTCGCTCAAATCAGGATTTTCTTCATGCTTGGGCTAAAATCCCACCGAGGACTATAAACAAAATTGATGTGGTAAATGGCAAGGAGAGTTAGATAGAGCGAATTCTGGAGGGGTGGGTACACAAGATATTGATTAGGATTAGGAAATGTCTCCTGCTACGTTATCCATGCAAACGGTATCTTTTCCGAGACAATAAAAGTAGTCAACATATAATAACAAAATAAAACTATAAATGGGTATGCACAAAATATGTTTTTAAATGACGGTTTGTATTCAGGGGATATTTGTCACTGCGATATAATAATCTACCAACACGGTCAGCCAATGTTATTTAAATATATAAACCAATTGTGTATCGCTGGATTTCGTTGAAACACTCCTGAATAACATTCTGATCTATTGTTCTGTAACTGGTATGATCTACTTAAATAATATGCTTTACACCTGTGATTATTTTGAGAGAGAGCATGAGAAGAGAGATACTATGAAATGAACTATATCATAGAATGTCGTATAGTAAGTAACCTTAAATCACGTGACAGTAGTAGGGCCCACTTCGGTTGATTATCCAGGTTCAAAATTGATAATGCTGAAAAGGTTATAAAAGCAGATGCAACAAAAAATGATGAAATAAATGGTGGACATAGTACAATTGATAAAGCTTTCCAATAAATTGGAGAATCAGAAAAAAATAAAATGTCAAACTTGTTTAATATTGCTTACTTCATTGGAAAAGAATGAAAACCTTTAAGCGACATGGAAAAACAGTGTAAATTGGCTAAAAAGTTAGGAGTAGCTATCACAATGATTTGTCAGCTAAACAGTTTCTAGGCGCTACAAGCAAAAACCTTCAACAAGACGCCTCTAATGAAGTAAAAAGGGCAAATTTCATTTCAATTTTGGTAGATGGGAACACTGATATCTCTGTCATGGAGAAGGAATTGGTTTATGTTAGATACATCAATGCATTGGGTCAAGCAGATACAGTATTAGCAAGTATTGTTTCACCCGAACATTCTCATGCATTAGGTGTTTTTGAAGCCATCAAAAGTGCCCTTCATGATTTCGGAATTGAGTTTGAAGACTTAAAGTATGATAAACCTGGGCCGTCACTAATTTGTGCAAATTTTGATGGAGCATCTGTTGTGCAAGGTCATAAAAATTGTGTCATAGCCCACATACGTCAAGAGGTACCGGAGGTTATCCCAATGCACTGTATTGCCCACAAACTTGAGTTGGCAATTTTGGATTCTGTCAAAAGCATTCCTTTTCTTAAGAAATATGAGGGGACTTGATGCTGTTGCTGAGGCAATGGAGGTGGACATTTGCAGATTTTCTGATCTCAAAAAGGTTTTTGTATATATTAGAAATCAACTTATGATTTAAATCTGCAAATTATACTTAATTTCTTTCTCTCATTAAACTAAAATATATCGTCAATACAGCTAATAACTACTTGATTAAGTTTAAAATTGGCCTATAGCAAAGAGTAAATTAAAATTAGCACAATGAAAATCAATGCACCAAATGCATTTAACTGCATACAAATTGGTTATAATAATGGCTTTTATTTTGCATGTTATTTATAAATGCAGATATGTATGACAGGGTGTCTTGCAAGAAGCAGGAACTGCTTACCCTTCCGGAGCACCTGAGTTCATTCCGGGTTTTTATGGGGTCCGTGCTGCTCGTGTTTGTATGTATGTTTAGTTTTCTATGTTAAATGTCATTTGTGTGCAGTCTTCTTGTTGTTCTCGGTGTTGTCTCTTGTCCATGAATTTCCTCTCTTTGACACTTTGGTATTCTACTTCTCCTAATATCTATACTTTCCAGACAAGATGGGTCAGCAGCAAGGCTAGATCAGTTATCGCATCGAAGAAAATATTGCAAGTTGTGGGTGCACATTTAGAGGCTATGGCATGTGATATACCAGAGGCCAAGGTATACCAAATCATTTTGGTTTCTTTCCAGTTCCTGAAAACTATTTACATTATGTTTGACTACTTGCACATCATTTCTGGAGTGTCCAAAGTATTGTTTTAATATAATATAAAATAAGATAATGGCTCAGTGTAAATTATTATTTTAAAATGACAGATGTTTACAGTTTGAGAAAGGTCTTGTCAATGTGTCAGTCAGAATATCAGTCTATTGCTTCAAGGTCTCACTAACATCAGACATTTTAATTGAAAAAGTGTAGTTTTCCACTTATTTTTGTAGTATTCAGTCTACTGTCATTCAATTTCCCCTTTTTTTTTAAAGTCTATTTACATTCTTTTAGGTTTTCCAAGATAGGGATATTATGATGTATGAGGTCGAAGATCAGCTTGAGGGTATAATGCTTGATCTACTAAATATAAAAAGAAATCCTGGTTAAAACATGCAACAATTTATTGCTTTCTACAGCCATGAGCCGCGCAAAATTGGAGACATCCAATTGAAAGGTGCTGCACCACCACTCGATGACTGGAAGGAGGACAGGCAGCTTCATCAACTTATTGATGATACAATATCTTATATTGATAAAAGGTAAAATATGTTTTTGCATAATTATCTTTTATAGAAGTTGAACGTTAAGGTGAAAAGTATGGTTACAAATATTGTTAAAAAGGTATTTAAATCATGCCTGTCTTGTATAAATGATTCCTTTGAATAATTTTGATATGCAGTATTAAATATAAAAACAAATAAAGAATGCTTACAAGTTACAGTTTCAGAATTTATTTTCAACTAATTTTAAGTTTATTTTACTTTGCAGGTTTTCCAATTTCAACGAGGAACCTTTATTATATTTCAAAATATTTGACTTCTCCAAGTGGCCCAGGGATAGACTAGAGTAAGACCGTGGCAAGTTAATTGATGTCTTCCCACACATCTTCCAGCAAGAAGAGACGGCTATAATAACCCAGGAATTTTACCACTTGAAAGCTTCCTTAGTTGGAAGAAACCAAGCAGACATGAAACAGGTTTTGTAAATCTTACTTTAAAGTCAAACTATTTCATCAATCATTGGTTCTAATACTGTACATGGGACACAATATTATATTAATCATATTAACTTTTAACATTGCACAGTGTGACATCAACAATACAAACGCAAATTGAAATGAAAAAGGTAAATAAGGAGTAATCAGTTTATATTAATAACAGAAAGAGAAAACACTTCAACATCAAAATTAAGAAACAAAGTCATAACTCTAATTAATAATAAACAAATAACAAAGTCATAACTCTAATTAATAATAAACAAATAACAAATCGTTCTCTTTGTCAATTTTAATATAATTTTAATCTGGAAGCTGAAAGCCAAATATTGTTTTTTCTAATTATTTTTACATATATGAATGTTTGCTAGCACTAAACCCTGAGAGGTGTTTAAACATCCTGAAAATTATTGAAATTAGGTGTGTCATTAGTCCATGCACAGCTGAATGTAAAAGAGGATTTTATACCATGAAGCACCTGAAGATTCCTCAGCGTAACAACCTCGATCAAACCACACTTCAATCCCTTCTTAGGGTTTCTATTTTTGGTCCCTCTGTTGAGGCTTACAAACCACAAAGAGATGTTGACCTTTGGTTGAGAGCAGCAGGGACAAGGCATGTGAAGGGACACAGGATCAATCCTTCCTTGTCCCTTCCAAGGGAAAACACAGAATTGGAGCCAGAGGACAAATAAACACAATATATTACGTTCTTGTTATATGTTTATACAATAAATAATATATTCAATTTAATTTTAGTTTATTAATTTAGTTTAATATAAAAACAAAAAAAACTGGATGGTGCAGATTCTTTCTCAAAGGTACTTACACAGTACAAAACATCAAAATGAACTATAAAAGTGAACTAAAACGAGCAATAACAAATCTGAATAAAGTAAAGAAATATTCAGGGAAAGTGCATTTGGTTTGTGGGAAAGTGAATATTTGGTATGCACTTTCCCTAGGAAAGTTGCACATGTGAAAAAAATCATAGAACACTGTATTTGCATGAATTTATGATATTAACTCTCTTTCTCTTTCCGTAGTTACAGTAAAAAAATATTCCTGCTCTATAAATTTCTTTATAAGGAGAGAACGTGGAAGTACATTGTTTTGGTTGGTTGGTTTCTGGTTTTTATCTCAACTTTCAACAATATATCAGTTATATCTTGGCGATCAGTTTTATTGGTGGAGGAAACCCGAGTATCCGGTAAAAACCACGGTCTTGTCGTAAGTCTCTGACAAACTGTATCACATTATGTTGTAACGAGTACATCTTGCCATGAACGGGGTTCGAACCCAAACCTTTAGTGGTGATAGGCATTGATTACGCAGGTAGTTATAAATCTAACAACTCTACGACCACGACGGCCCCGGAAGTACCTTGAGAATCACATGTTAATCAGGTGAGTTTAAAATACTAGTACTTACATTCAGGGAGCAATACAATGCATATAATTGGGATATAATACAATAGATGTAACATTTATAAAGGGCTAAGCCCTTTTAACTGTAGGCAATACGAATTTTAGTCACGTGACTAGTGTATTCATAGCCAAATATCTTTTCACCGGAAGTGTAAAAATATAGAACAAAATAATATTTAAAATCGCAATAAAATTTATTTCAATGAGAAATCCTGAAATCTCTTATTGTTTATATTCTGAAAAATTCAAATAAACTCAAATGAAAATTCTAAAAGAAAACTTATAATATCCACACAAAGCGTTATGTGTAGTACGTCATTTGTTAGTGTGTACTGACCACGAAATACACACATGTGCCAGGTCGTATGCAATCCTGGGATGAATTTCATGAAAGTCCATGCATTTCTCCTGAAAGGATGATTCTCCTCTCTGAATACTTTGTGTGAGCTGGTGTCAAATAGAAAGAGCAGCTCGCCTTCGTCTTCGGCTAGGGAATCTGTTACATCTACTGGTCGGGGAGTAGTTCTCGCCAAGAAGCAATTCTCGCCAACTGTCTCATTTAGCGCGATCACTCGCGAATTTTCGTCTGATTTGTTCACCATCATTAAAGAACGTCGTACCAATCCTTCGTATTAATTTTTATCGAATTGCATTGTGAAATATCGTTAAAATCGGATAAAAACCCTACTGCACCCCACATTCTGTCATAACATCAACAGGGGGTCACGTGTGTTGGTACTCTTAAAATAGAAAAACACATGGTATGATCATCGGAGAATCTACTGACACCATATTTCCAATATATCTCTACAAATCTTTAAGATCTTTCTAAAAAGTGTCACACTTTGCCTTATTACTCATCCCTACAATCCAAAATACTTACGGTTGCAGAATAAAAATAGATTCCATGTGGATGCAAATGGCCGCCTGCGCATGCACTGTTTGCGTCGTCAATTACCTTGACCGCTAATTTATACATGGATCCTATATTATCACATTGGGCATAAAACATGGACAAAATATTAAAATTAATTCTAGAAAAACTGGAATTATTACTTTTCATCAATAAAATGAAAATTATCAGGTAAACCACTGTTGAAAAGGATGTATTTTACGGAATGACGGAGCGGCGTGGGGATGGCATGAGAGCCTTTAAAACAGCGATGAATAATTATAAGAGTTTTCTACAAACTAACGCAAAAAACTGTTAACTTTTTAAGAAAGGATTTTAATTTTCTAAA
>MJUT01041050.1:36546-49847 GCA_002080005.1 Gigantidas platifrons | reverse complement strand
TGTTTGGCCCGTCTTTTCCTCCAGTTGTCTGTAGGAGGGCTCATGTCTTATATACGTTATTTGTGTCTGTTTGGCCCGTCTTTACCTCGAGTTGTCTGTAGGAGGGCTCATGTCTTATATACGTTATTTGTGTTTGTTTGGCCCGTCTTTTCCTCCAGTTGTTTGTACTAGGGCTCATGTCTTATATACGTTATTTGTGTCTATTGACGTATAGTGGTGCCCAACACATAATGTGTGGTGTTTTTTCCCTTTTCTTCGTCTATGTTGTCCATTTTTCATTGTCCCTTTGGTGTTTACTAACGCTTATTTTATATACGTACATGACTCTTTCATTTGAAGCTGTGGATATCCAGGACATTTTGTATCCTCTATATCAATCTGGAGACGATTTATCTCTGATAAACCTGTATCCATGCTCATATGCTTATCTAGTTTTATAATATCTTGGTAGCGTGAAATAGCATTACTAATGATGTCACAGTCTGTCATTCTGGATGTGAATTTGAACGTTGAGGGGTTCAGGGTCAACACTGTCGATGACGTTTTCATGGTAACCGGTTGCGGCCATGGTGATCCAGGAGATGACCTATTACCCTGAATAAAAGAAGCATAAAGATTATATTTATATACTGTCAAATAAACATACCAGTTTGTTTGCAGTACCATTGCCTCAATATTGGTCTGAATATCCCCACACGAATGAAACTAAGAATTATGGCTAACTTGAAACCGGTTATTGGGGAGTGAAAAATAGATAAATCAAATATATCTACTGCCCTTCATCAATTTTCATCGTACATATATATGAGTTTATTTAAACAAAGATTCTCCTCCCTCAGACATAGGCGTCCTTAGCCATTTGTGGCTATCCTATTTAGGCCCTTTGGTTTCTTGTTCCCAAAATCAGTTATTTGGTTTTCGAATATTATGACTATGACTGTGAGGAAAGTTACCCATTTGGTATCTTCAAACTCTTCTTATCTACTGTTTTAATAATTCCAGAAATCTATTGTTCGCACTAAATTTGATATCTACGTTTTTATCATATATTGTTCTTTTTATGAATGAGCGGAAATAATGTTGGGAGCCTTAAACATGATATTGATAAAACATATATTAATTTTTATTTATATTTTCTTATAATATATTTTTGCTATTTTAATAGTCATGTTCATTTGAAATTAACTATAAAGCAGGCTATTATCATCCATTAACAGATAATTGGATAATTAAAGTTACAAATATGTTTTATGTACATTCCAAGCTTTAGCGAAAGACTATTTTAAGCAGGCATACATCAGAGAATTTGAATCACTATAAGGCTTATAGTACATTAAGCAAAACATGAGAGGAAGTGGAATATTCTGCTATATTTCTGGCTTGCTGTTCGATAGGATAAACGGAGAGGTGATGAACTTTCTGTTAGTCTTCAAGTTAAATATTGCAAGCAAATATGAATTAAAAACAATATTAGGCTTTGTTAAGTTCCTATGACTGACTGTCGAGTCTAGCCCTACTGGCTACTTATGAAAGCAAATCAATAAGGGCATTTTCCTTACAATCATCCTAACAGTGGGAATGGTTCCCTTTTAGGATAACCTTTAGATTATTTAACTCCATAGATATTGGTCTCACGATTGGCATTTTAAGCGTTTAAGTAGACAAAAAGTGGAATTGAACCCAATGTATTGCTTACGGTCGTCATCAACTGCTCGAAATATTTATATTTCAAATGGCAATGGATCCTTTTCTTTTATACTTAGATTTGTTTCTTTCCTCTAGCACAGACAAGACATTTACAGGACTTGTCTATATGAGTAACACGGTGGGTGTCTTTTATACTTAGATTTGTTTCTTTCCTCTAGCACAGACAAGACATTTACAGGACTTGTCTATATGAGTAACACGGTGGGTGTCTTTTATACTTAGATTTGTTTCTTTCCTCTAGCACAGACAAGACATTTACAGGACTTGTCTATATGAGTAACACGGTGGGTGTCTTTTATACTTAGATTTGTTTCTTTCCTCTAGCACAGACAAGACATTTACAGGACTTGTCTATATGAGTAACACGGTGGGTGTCTTTTATACTTAGATTTGTTTCTTTCCTCTAGCACAGACAAGACATTTACAGGACTTGTCTATATGAGTAACACGGTGGGTGTCTTTTATACTTAGATTAGTTTCTTTCCTCTAGCACAGACAAGGCATTTACAGGACTTGTCTATATGAGTAACACGGTGGGTGTCTTTTATACTTAGATTTGTTTCTTTCCTCTAGCACAGACAAGACAGTTACAGGACTTGTCTATATGAGTAACACGGTGGGTGTCTTTTATGAAACTGGAACTGGTTATCCTTCGCCAAGAAGAATTAAGCACAGTGTCCTAAATCTAATTACTGTTTTCATCATTTCTATGTTACGCAATTTAGTAAATTATATTTACCCTTGCCGCAGTAATTTGCGGTTATCGATAAAAAAAATGTCATACAGTTATGGCGCTGGGAAAGGTGCTTGTATTTGCAATTTAGCCATAGAGGAAGTTGCTGTTACGCAGCTTGTATTTACATGTAGAGGAAGTATGTACGTAGTACGATTGTACTTACTTGTAGAGGAAGTCTGGCTGCAATGTATGTAATATACCCATTAACATGAATTTTGACTCCTCCAAACATACACACTGCCAAGAGAATAAAGATGGAAGACATTGATAGGTCTTTTTGGTATGATACGTGACCAACTATTCATCAAGGTACTGCACTGATTTCTTTAGATCTTCCTGCTTTTTTACTAGTACATGTATACTGAACGTCCATAAAAAGGTGGCATAGTATGGATCCACATTTTATTAGGTTTATGGTTCCAGTACTGGTAGCCATCTTAACAGTTCTGGTGTAGTAAGGCAAATCTTTATACACTTGCAGACATTTATGTTGACTGTTGGAACATTAGCATAATTAACTTATCACTGATTCCCTTAAGATCCTTGCCAATTGTTACTAGCACTATACAAATCCAACTCAGCGTGTTGGTCTAGTACAAAACGGACCTCCTCCTCATCATCATCATCTGATCAAAATGTAACTTCTTCTCACCATGATATAGCTGGAAAAAAATTCACCTTTGGCTTTATACAATAATAATCATAATTATGTTATAGTTACTTATGCATAAGGCATTATCGTGATTTATAGACTTACCAAGGGACAGTCTATCTATCAAGATAATGCCCTATACATTAGTAACTATTATTTTAATTACATTGAAGGAAATACGACTTTCTACGTAATTCTACAAAAAAAAAGGACGCAACTCTAAAACCTCGAGCGATCATTAACATGATAATGCCCGTGGGCATTGTGCTAATTACTGTTGGATTTCTTTAACGCAGATTAATGCATGACACATGATCATGTCTACACCAATGAAAAAGTCGAATTTAGAACTGATATGAAATAATATATAAAACTCCTTCACAATGTAGTGGTGGTGCATCATGTTGTTAACTCAGTATACTATGTCAGTTATCTAGACATGCCAGATTCTCTATCCAGATCCTGATATAAGTAAATATACGGTAATACTTATATAATATAAATAAACAATGATATATCCTGTGCATAGACTATAACATTTAGATAACGTATAACACACATTATATAAAGGTCAGATTTTATTTGGATTTTAAAATATAGTAAGCGGTAGAAAATACCGAAGGGGCAATCAAAATTGGACAATCCAGAGAAACTGATAACATACCGATAGGGTACACAAGGCGAAATACATTAAAATTTAATAGAAATACATTTATACAAAAACAACAATAATAATAAAACATATTATTTTTACTACAGCCAAAGGGGAATTCTTATCATTTTATTTCCAAACAATACATCACTTTTTCAGCCAGCGACGCCTTCTTCAAAGTGAAACAATCACAATTGCTATTTCAGAACATATATTATGATGTAGTTCGTATAGCAATATAAACAGCCACGGAGGCGTAATGGTTAACGTGCTCGGTAGATCGTCGGTTCGATTGCCGGTCGGGCCAATCCAAAGACCATACAATTGGTATTTAGTGCTTCTCCGGTAATAACACATCATTAAGGAGTCAACATAATTCGTCCGAGTTGATCGTTCTTTAAGTGAGCTAGCACCACACTGAAAAAAAAACCCAAAGTCAAAACCATTGTGAAATAAGAGTTGGTGTAACCTATTTCATAACACCATGCAAACACATATTTGCTTTAAAGTCGAGAGGAGGGATATGTCTACACGCAGACTGTTGTTTCAGTGAGATAGCACTATACAAATCCAACCCAGCGTGTTGGTCTAGTACAAAGTGGACCTCATCGACATCATCTCATTGAATATTAACTTGTTCTGGCCATGATATAGCTGAAAAAATGCTGAATTGGTGTTAAACAACAATCTTTCACTCACTCACTTACATTACTCGATGTATGTACATATGGGGGTCAATTATTCATAGTTTTGTGACAAAGAGGAGACGGTGTCGTTTTATGGTTGCAATGATCATTATGAACAAAATACTGCAGGGAAATAGAAAGGCTGTGATAACTGCTTGAAATCGGCAAGACACCTTTTTCTTGCAATAAAAATGACACTCTTACAATTCGTTCAATAGAAGCACACAAATTATGGTACTGCTACACAATGAGCTGTATTTGTTCTTTCTAGATTTGCGAAAAAAAACTATTCTTGCAAGCAACGAAACTTTTATAATTTATTCAATAGAATCAAACAGGTTCTGATAACGCTATACAATGGATGGATTTTAATAGTCCTTCCCAACTTTGCGAAAAACCTTGCAATTAAAATGAAGTTTTAAAATTCGTTCAATAAAATCACACACTCTGATATTGTTACACAATGGATTGTAATGGTCCTTTCTAACTTTAGCGAGAATCTTTACTCTTGTAATAAAAATGAAACTTTTACATTTTAATTGTCCTTTCCAACTTTGTCGAGAAAACCTTATTCTTGCAATAAAAATGTAGCTTTTACATTTTAATGGTCCTTTCCACCGTTGGCGATAAACCGTATTCGTGCAAGCAATGACACTTTAACTATTCGTTCAATAAAATCACACAGACTCTGATATTGTCACACGATGAATATCAATGGTCCATTCCAACTTTGTCGAGGAAACCTTATTCTTGATTCTTGCAATGAAAATGAAACTTTTACAATTCGTTCAATAGAAGTACACAAACTGTGGTATTACTACACAATGAACTGTAATGGTTCTTTCTAGCTTTGCGGAAAAAAACCTCTTATTCTTATAAGCAATGAAACTTCTACCATTCGTTCCATAGAACCACACAAATTATGACATCGCTACACAATGGATTTTGATGATCCTTTCAAACTGTAACGAAAAACCTTATTCTTCCAATAAAAATGAAACTTTTACAATTCGTTCAATAAAATCAGATTTCTTAGACAATCCCAAAACACAGCCATCCTTTTGTTTAAACCAAATGACTCTATACACGTCAATATTATTCATGATATTATTCTATTCCAACAATGTTTTGAAATTTTCAATAATAATTTTCTGTAAAGGCTAATAATTAGATTTCATTTGCTTTCCTGAATAATAGAAATAATAAACGTCAGTCAACACGAATCTCAATATTATTAACAAACAACGATAATTAATAATAAGAATCCGTTAGTTTGACAGCCTGACAAATCTAACACAATAGATGGTTCTTATACATAGTCTTCATACAATTAAGAGTGTTGTTTTTTCCTACTGTGGTTGAATGGCCCTATACAGTATAAGCGGAATACTAATGTTTTTTTTCTATTTCTTAATTGGTACAGTATCGTGGTATAGCGTAATTATAACTATGATGTAAGTATGGAACTCAGTGTTAGAAAAATTAAATAAAAAGCAATGCCTACCTACTGTCGTAATTTAGTCAGGACTATAAGAACCTTTTAGTATATTTCCCATCAGATTATATTTCATTTATTGTCATTATTTTATGTTTTGATCTAATTTAATATGAGATAAGAAAAAAAAACAAAAAAAAAACCACGCATTCCAAAAGTCAATTAAAAAAATATCTTAAGAAGAGTCAGACTTTGATAACCCCAAGACATTCATATATACAATTTTATTATATAGATAGGTGTGAATTATGGAGATTTATCCGTGAAATAAATTCCGATATTTCACATGTGAAATATCAGTTTTTTCCCGCCAGAACTACTTTTAGACAACTTTAAGTGTAGTGGTTACGTCCCTTGTTGTGTTACGGTGAATACACACATGATTGTAAACTGAAACAATTAAACAAATGAAAAAGTTTTAGTACTTTTATAAATTATTTTAATTGAATCATTTTATTGATACATTAAAATCGAACACTTGCTTATTCTAAATCGAATCATTTCACTAGCATAACACAACAGATTTAAATATAAACAAACAACGGCATTGTTAAAAGTGCATTGTAGGTTGTCAGTTTCCTAATTCCTTTCACCAACCCTTTTCAATGAAAAATCGTCTGCTTTGAACAATCGTAAAATTAAAAAAAACCAAAACAAATTGTCTGATCATTTTGACGCATATACGGCAGCTGTAGTCTCCAAATTTTTAGAAGAAAATGATTTTGACTTGGAAAATGTGGAAATGCAAGAATTTAATATTCTAGATGTCCAAACAAATGTTCCAAATTCCAATGGCAATACAAATGAAATTGTATATCAAACTAAAGCCCAGTCGGGTAGATTTCAAAACGTTTCATTTGAGGACATTGATTCATTCCTTAGTTCGAATTTTGTTACACATGAAATACACACGACTCGGACAATAATAACACATCGTGCCTTGTTCCTCAGATAAATCGGACTGACATTAGTCACAATTGCAATGAATTTTTCCACAACAACTTTACAAATCCGCCCATATTCAAATAAAATTCAGAAACTCGTCCTTCATTTAAATTTCCAATTTTTTTCATCGAAGCGACAACACTTGAATGTGTGGCCATATTGATTACACACTATCATTGCTCGTAGATTCATACGCGTGGAATGAAATATACAAATTAAATAAAATAATATAAAAGACATTTTGGAAGTCTATATAATAAACAGTATAACTAATCATAGATTTTGAATATCAAAATAAGACCACTCGTGACCGAATACGCATTAAGGATTAAACTCATGGACGGAACAAGTTCCGCCCATTCGTTTAAATCCTTATGCGTACTTCGGTCTCTCGTGGTCTTATTTTGATATTCAAAATCTACGATTAGTTATACTATATGTATTTGACTTATTTTATGAATACACATTACGAAATATTACATTTGTTAGGTTGCACAGTCGTTTTCAAGAACAGCTTCATAGTCATCACCGAAGCTTTAAATGTAGCTGACCTAAATATAATTTTGCATATTGGCGATTTTATTATATAATCATTTATTTATGTAGGACTTATTCCCTTATGACGTCACCGATATATCAATATAATATAGCTGAAAAAATGCTGAATTGGCGTTAAGTAACAATCACTCACTCACTCACTTACATTACTCGACGTATGTACATATGGGGGTCGATTATTGATAGTTCTATGACAAAGGCGAGACGGGGTCGTTTTGTCGTTGTAATATACAGTTCCAAAGTATATAGTGGAATATATTTTAATGAAATGAAATTTCCATTTCTCGTGTTAAACCAAGCATGATCTATCGATAGAATTATCTGAGGTGCACTCGTTTGGGAAGACGAAGTTCGTTATGTCAACGATTAAAAGCCAATTCATTTATTTATCCCGACGTATGTCTATGACCTTGACCAAAATATGATATTTATTTATAGGAAATTAACACATATATCAGTCATTTCATACAGACACAAAAACGCCAACGAATTGTGATATTTAATTTAATGATTTAGCTTGCAGAGATCACAACTTAATTTTCAAAACTATGAAGGTAAGGGTTAAATCACATTTATGTGTCTCTGCGAGTAAATTAAAGAATACGGTAACAAAAAATATTAGAAGCTAATATGCTTAGCGCCAACTCAGCAAGTCTTCAGCTATATTATGGCAAGAACCAGATAATTATCACTGAGATGATGATGAGATCAACCTTGTACTAGACCAACATGATTAATTGGATTTTTACACTGCTAGCTCACTGAAAAAACAGTCCACAGATAGTCATTCCGCCCCACTCTGACACATTATCCTGATTCCGAGCCTACCATCCATTGCTCTTTCTCCTAATTGCTGCGTGCTTAGCGGAAAAGCAACAAATACCAATTTCATAGTCTTTGGTTTGACCGGATCGGGCCCAAACCCACGATCTACCGCACTCAATACGGTTCATGCCGTAACGAAGGGTCAATTCAATTAAATTGAATCGAAACTAAAGGTTCTCTTCCAAATGAGCCGCCATATTGAATTCTTTACATCCAAAATAATAGAAAATAAAGACAGTGCCTCCCCGTGAAGCAATTGCTTGTTGGATTTTATCTCAAAGTGAAGCAAACATGTTGCGAACTAGCGTCAAGTGTTTATATTATTCACTGAAAATCTACATATGATACACAAGTTTTGAATCTCACTGCAATATTCTTAATTTTGCATTTCTGTAATGGCCGTCCGTGGCTCTGTAGACATTCTTCCAGCAGAAATATGTCCAGAAATTGTTGTCGGGGCAATTTTAATAAACCTTTTACGACTAAGACAAGACAAGGACTCCTTATAGGCCTTTCTCATGTTTTTGTTTAAAATTCCATACAATAAACAATTAACACAACTGTTCATATAACACAGGTATATTGAGATCGTGTGAAGGGCTTCTGGATAATCTGACCTTTGACCTGCCACGGCTATTATTCCGAACGGAAAATACATAAATAGATAAACAATAAAGACAGAGAATTGCGTCTTGGCTAGCATTTCTTCATTTGTCAGCTTCTGTCTAGCAAGACCATTGTTCCAGTGTTGATGTAAATTGCTACGAGCTTTCTTGACGTAGCGGTATATTTGCACATAACAAAACGACGTTACACCGGCTGGTACGGATACAACGGTACCCATAAATACAGTCGAATACAGTACATTACCGTATCTGTTAAACACACATGAATGCAGAGGTCTATCGAAAAGCCACAGTTCATCATAGAACCACAAAGGAGAACAAAAACACGCACCAACAATACACGCCAATATGGTTGCTCCTATTAAATTTCTAATGTTAAAAACATGGCTGTATATCTGACTCTGACAAATTTTAAAGTATCTAGACAGAGCAATGATCATTATGAACAGAATACTGCAGGAAAATAGAAAGGCTGTAATAATTGCTTGAAATCGGCAAGACCCCCGAGATGGTTCTGTATTCCGAATGAGTATATCCATACTGTACGGCTGCAAATATCCACAAATGAGCAAATCTACTATGGCGAGAAGAATTACGATGGCGTTCTGAACTGTTCTTAAATGTCTTATTCTCGCTATAGTCCAGATGATAAGAACGTTACCTACCGTTCCAGTTATATACATAACGATTGATAATATAAGACATCCAGCACGTGTTCCTACACTATATAACTCCTTTGTACGATTCATTGTCATCGCAGATTCTGAAATTGCACCGCAATGAGCTGTAATGGTCCTTTCCAACTATGGCGAAAAACCTTATTCTTGATTCTTGGAATAAAAATGACACTCTTGCAATTCGTTCAATAGAACCACACAAACTATGTATTGCTACACAATGAGCTGTATTTCTTTTTTCTAGATTTGCTAAAAAAACGAAATCACACTTTTATAATTCGTTCAATAGAATCAAACAGGTGATGATAACGCTACACAATGGATGGATTTTAATAGTCCTTTCCAACTTTGGCGAAAAACCTTATGCTTGCAATAAATATGAAGTTTAAAATTCGTTCAATGATATCACACAGACTCTGAAATTGTTACACAATGGATTGTAATGGTCCTTTCTAACTTTGGCGAGAAAACCTTACTCTTGTAATAAAAATATAACTTTTACATTTTACTTGCCCTTTCCAACGTGGGCGATAAACCGTATTCTTGCAAGAAATGACACTTTAACTATTCATTCAATAGAACCACACAAACTATGATATTGCAACACGATGGATTTTAATGATCCTTTTCAACTTTGATGAAAAACCTTATTCTTCCAATAAAAATGAAATTCTTACAATTCTTTCAATAAAATCAGATTTCTTAGACAACCCCAATCACAGCCATCCTATTGTTTAAACCAAATGACTTTATGCACGTCAAATATTATTTCTGATTTTATTGCAACAATGTTTTGAAATTTTCAATAATAATTTTCTGTAAAGTTTAATAATTAGATTTAATTTGCTTTCCTGAATAATATAAATAATAAGCGTCAAAACGAACCTCAATATTGTTATCTAACAACTATCACTAATAGTAAGAATCCGTTAGTTAGACAGCCTGACAAATCTACCACAATTGATGGTCTTGTACATAGCCTTCCTACAATTAACTTTGTTTTTTTACTCTACTGTGTTTGAATGGTTCTACAATCTATTTCCTATTCAGTATATCAAAAGCCAATTAAAATATTGATTTAGTTTGCAGGGATCACAACTTAATTTTCAAAACTATGAAGGTAAGGGTTAAATCTTTATGTGTCTCTGCGAGTAATTTAGAGAATGCGGTAGAACAAATATTAGAAGAGACAGTTCCATCATCGTTTCTAAAATATATGTCCACTTTACCAGGACTTATCAGGGCGCAGTTAAATGAACGCAAAAAATAAAATGCATGTGAGAACACACACGATTTGGAAAAAAAACATATAAGTTTAATCACTGTAAATGAATGATCACGTTTTTTAATTTGCTATTTTTACTGTCAAATCCATAATTGACTTGCTGTAAGGAGTGGGTGACTGAGTGAATGATTATGTTTAGCGCCAACTAAGCAAGTGTTTAGGTATATTATGGCAACAACCAAATAATTATTACTGAGATGATGATGAGATCAACTTTGTACTAGACCAACACGATTAGTTGGATTTCTATACTGCTAGCTCACTAAAACAACAGTCCGGAGATAGTCATTCCGCCCTACTCTGACACATTATCATGATTTCCAGCCAACCAGTCTTTGCTCTTTCTCCTAATTTCTGCGTGCTTAGAGGAGAAGCAACACATATCAATTGTATAGTATTTGGTTTGACCCGATCGGGGCCCGAACCTACGATCGACCCCAGTCAATACGGTTTATGCCGTAACGAAGAGTCAATTCAATTGAATTGAATGGTAACTAAGGGTTCTCGTGCAAATGCACCGCCATATTGAATTCTTTAGATCCAAAATAATAGAAAGTAAAGACAGTGCCTTCCCTTGAAACAATTGCTTGTTGGATTTTATCTCTCAAAGTGAAGCATGCATGTTGCGAATTAACTTCAAGTGTTTATATTCTACACTGAAAATCTACATATGATACACAAGTTTTGAATCTCACTGCAATATTCTTAATTTTGCATTTCTGTAATGGCCGTCCGTGGCTCTGTAGACATTCTTCCAGCAGAAATATGTCCAGAAATTGTTGTCGGGGCAATTTTAATAAACTTTTTACGACTAAGACAAGACAAGTACTCCTTATAGGCCTTTCTCATGTTTTTGTTTAAAATTCCATACAATAAACAATTAACACAACTGTTCATATAACACAGGTATATTGAGATCGTGTGAAGGGCTTCTGGATAATCTGACCTTTGACCTGCCACGGCTATTATTCCGAACGGAAAATACATAAATAGATAAACAATAAAGACAGAGAACTGCGTCTTGGCTAGCATTTCTTCATTTGTCAGCTTCTGTCTAGCAAGACCATTGTTCCAGTGTTGATGTAAATGGCTACGAGCTTTCTTGACGTAGCGGTATATTTGCACATAACAAAACGACGTTACACCGGCTGGTACGGATATAACGGTACCCATAAATACAGTCGAATACAGTACATTACCGTATCTGTTAAACACACATGAATGCAGAGGTCTATCGAAAAGCCACAGTTCATCATAGAACCACAAAGGAGAACAAAAACACGCACAAACAATACACGCTAATATGGTTGCTCCTATTAAATTTCTAATGTTAAAAACATGGCTGTATATCTGACTCTGGCAAATTTTAAAGTATCTAGACAGAGCAATGATCATTATGAACAGAATACTGCAGGAAAATAGAAAGGCTGTAATAATTGCTTGAAATCGGCAAGACTCCCTAGATGGTTCTGTATTCCGAATGAGTATATCCATACTGTACGGCTGCTAATATCCACAAATGAGCAAATCTACTATGGCGAGAAGAATTACGATGGCGTTCTGAACTGTTCTTAAATGTCTTATTCTCGCTATTGTCCAGATGATAAGAACGTTACCTACCGTTCCAGTTATATACATAACGATTGATAATATAAGACATCCAACACGCGTTCCTACACTATATAACTCCGTTGTACGATTCATTGTCATGGTAGATTCTGAAATTGCACCGCAATGAGCTGTAATGGTCCTTTCCAACTATGGCGAAAAACCTTATTTTTGATTCTTGGAATAAAAATGACACTCTTGCAATTCGTTCAATAGAACCACACAAACTATGTATTGCTACACAATGAGCTGTATTTGTTTTTTCTAGATTTGCTAAAAAAAAACGAAATCACACTTTTATAATTCGTTCAATAGAATCAAACAGGTGATGATAACGCTACACATTGGATGGATTTTAATAGTCCTTTCCAACTTTCGCGAAAAACCTTATGCTTGCAATAAATATGAAGTTTAAAATTCGTTCAATGAAATCACACAGACTCTGAAATTGTTACACAATGGATTGTAATGGTCCTTTCCAACTTTGGCGAGAAAACCTTACTCTTGTAATAAAAATATAACTTTTACATTTTACTTGCCCTTTCCAACGTGGGCGATAAACCGTATTCTTGCAAGCAATGACACTTTAACTATTCGTTCAATAGAACCACACAAACTATGATATTGCTACACGATGAATTTTAATGATCCTTTCCAACTTTGATGAAAAACCTTATTCTTCCAATAAAAATGAAATTCTTACAATTCTTTCAATAAAATCAGATTTCTTAGACAACCCCAAACACAGCCATCCTATTGTTTAAACCAAGTGACTTTATGTACGTCAAATATTATTTCTGATTTTATTGCAACAATGTTTTGAAATTTTCAATAATAATTTTCTGTAAA